>VMDO01007959.1:0-87414 GCA_007922755.1 Pedetes capensis
TGCCATTCTCCTCCACACAGGATAATAGCTGGCATAAATCCAACAATACAATTTATGTAATTATGTCTTCATTTATCTACATTATATACGTATGTATGTGTGTCTACTTAAAATATAATTACATACTCATTATATATTCCATTTCATTAACAGTATAGAACTTACACCTTACATAATAAAAGAAATAGAATAACATGTCTAAATTTTTTAACAAAACCTACATTCTTCTATTCATGCATGTCTAATTATTATTAAGTCTCATGAAGTTGCTGAATGTTTTCATTCAAAATATCAAAATTATTACCTTTATTATTATGTTTGTTACTATATAATAATAGACTATAATTACTGTATTAACTGCATTTAAATAAGGATGTGATTAAGTGTTTTAACTATGTTATTAAGTAAAGTTATTTTCACTGAGTGTTAATTCTAAGTGACCTCATAATTTCATAGTCCGCATTATTACTCAAAATGAGTACTGGTTAAATTAGCCACAGTGAGTTTTTCATTAGTGGGGTTTTAGAGATCATTTATAGGAAGAAACATTTATGTATGATATACATATATATGCCTGCAGCCATAGCCCTGTGGCATCCGATCCTGTCAGATCACGGAAGCAGGGTCAGGCTTGGTCAGTACTTAGATGGGAGACTGCCTGGGAACACCAGGTGCTGTAGGCTTGGGAGACAACCTGGCAACCCACTCCCAAAAATCAATCTGCAGTTGAAAACCCTATGAACAGCAGAGAAGCACTGACAATAGTTTTCGCCTGTTGTATGTAGGGTCACTATGAGTTGGATACTGACTGGACGGCACCTAACAATAAATAAATATATATATATATATATATATAGTTATGTAGTTATAAAATATATTTCAAAGAGTATTACTAACATAATTTTCAATTGACAAATTGGTATTCCTTTTATATACTTTTTATTTTTAATGTAAAATGAACCTTCATCATCAAATGATTCATTTCACTAAAACATTGCCGTATAGAATGTCAGACTCTCTCAGGTAGTCTCACTTCAACAGCTTCCCCACAGGTGACTTCTGTCCTTCAGTCCTATTTGAATCAAAGACAAGTCTTAGACATCGTTTAATGTCAAGAGGTAGACTGGTGGTATGGGCCAGAGAAAGTAAGCCGTCAGATGACCACAGACCTGACGGGGCGCACTTCCACCCAGAGACCCTTCTCAGAGTTCCATAAACCTCCGTGCAGTCTGGGTCAGTTGCCAGGTGTTTCTTTCAGAAAGGGGGTTCATGCTATTTTTCTCAGGGGCAGCTTAGAGTTTGAGAGTCCTGAATCTATGTTGAGGTAGCTTTAGCCCCTAGAGATCCCTGAGCCAGGCTGCATCACGCTGCCCAGTGACACTTAGTCTTGGCCCTGTGAGCAGCTCCAGTGGGCTTCTGTCAATTGTCCATCTTATAGCCAGTGTGTCCCTTACAGCATGCTACAAAGATTCACACATCTTACTCTTTATAACTGGGGGTGAGAAATGAGGAAAAGCAGAGTATGTGTTTTTAGTGAATCATCTTCTACCTAAAACCTGCTTTTCCCCCAAACCATTAGATGCTTTCTTAGTGGTAATATCTCACTGCTTCCGAAATCTTATTCATCCTGTCATTCTCCTTCTCATGTCATCATTCGTTTCCCACCCTGACTTATATGGTCACTAATTTTTACAGCTCGTATTTCAGACATTTATTCTGCCAAAGGGAACTACTTATCCCAGTAACCCAGAGCTTCGAGCGAACCATTAAAGATGAGAGAGCCAGAACTGAAAGCCTGAAAGGACAACAGTTCTATTGATTATTTTTTGAAGTACACATGGAAACATCTTTCTCTAGGGAAGGGGAGATTATAGTGGAAAGTTCTGTCTCTGCTGGGCTGCAAAGATGATATAGTGGTGTCCTCTGAGTATCTGTGAACTAGATCCTTGATGAACTGGATCCTTTTTATGTGTGACTTGTACTTAAAATATTTTCTGAAAATTTCAAGTTAATTTCAAGTATTACCTGAGTGGTTGATTTGCAACATGTAGAAAGACAATGTACTGTTTACCCAGGGTTTTTTTCTATAAGTTTTCTATATTTCATTAGAATAAAAGGATAGTTTTTGGAGATCATTAACCCAGAATGACACCTTTCCCAAGACTCAACTAAACTTCATTCCTACTTCTCTGTTCAACCAGACTCACACACATTGTCTACTCCCTGGTCTGACACTATCATAATTTTCCTTTTTAAATAGTAGAGTATTTCCAATGCTCATGAAAACAATAATCATATCTTAATCATTGTGGGGGCTATAAGATCCTTTTGATCTAAAACCAGAACAAAATTTAAAATAAATGTATCTTAAACTTTGTGAGGTTAGGATATAAAGGCCCTTTGAAATAGGCAAAGAATAAAATACATGAAATTATTAAGTTAGAAGGAAGAATGTGCTAAATACACTTAAACCCCAGGGTAATAGGAATCAAAATGTAATAGCAGGAAATTTTTAACAGAAATATAAACTAGACTGGTAATGGTAATGTGCTGCTTATGCTTCATTCTCTTCAATTTCCCATGTTCCAACTAGTTATATAATATATTGCTTCTCCATTTAAAAGTTACTGAAATAAATAAATCAATAAGCAGAGATAATGGATTTCATGATGTGCACCTGAGCATACGGTGCAAGCTTACCACAGACCACACAGGAGAGACTCATTCTGAAATTCAAAGTCATTCCTCATCTCTGGTTTGCAGTCCATACATCCAAAGTTATCTTCCTTTATTTATTTATTTTTCTTTTAATTAGCATACTATACAATGGGTTTCATTATGGCATTTTCATGCAGGCATATTATGCACTTCACTCTTATTCACTCCCTTATTACCCCATCTTGTTGTTCCCTCCCCATCTTATTAACCCCGTAATTTTCCCCTTTTACTTTGAAGTAGTGTGTGTGTGTGTGTGTGTGTGTGTGTGTGTGTGTGTGTGTTTAATCTAGATTCCACATATTAGAGAAAATATGCAGAATTTATCTTTCTGAGTCTGGCTTATTTTGCTTAACATGATGATCTCCAGTTCCATCCACTTTCCTGTAAATGACCTAACTTTGTTCTTTATGGCTGGATAAAACTCCATTGTGTACATATATCACATTTTCTTTGTCCATTCATCTGTTGGTGGATATCTAAGCTGACTTTATATCTTAGTTCTTGTGAACAGGGCAACAATGAATATCTCTGTGGCATGTTGCTGTTAGGTGCAGTGGAGTCAAGTCTGATTCATACTCACCCTATGTACAACAGAATGAAATGCTCTGAGATACTGTGCCATGCCCGGCATTATGTCTGTGTTTCTCTGCTATTCATGGGGTTTTCAACAGCTGATTATTTCTGGGACGTGACAGCCAGAACCCTCCCCCATTTTCGTGGTTCTGGGGATTGAACCCAGATGTGCACAGGGAAACACTCTACCAACTGATCTATGCTGAATTAAATTCCTTTGGGTATATCTCCAAGAGTGGTAAAGCTTGATCATATGGTAATTTTGTTTTCAGATGGTGAAGACTAACATTGTTGTAGGGTGCCGTTGAGTTGTGTCCAACTCATAGCAAGCCTCATAGGGTTTTCAATGACTGACAGTTTCAGGATTGCCTCAGGAGTATATTGCCACATCCTTCTCCGAGAAGACTAACATTATCTTCCTTTAACATAGAGGAACCAGATTGAGAAATGATCTTATAACATGTATATTTAGATAAGCATCCAAATCCACACACAATTCAGTGTTCGAAATTTACCTAGCACTTGTTTTTTAATTTCTATAATGAAAAGCAAAGGTAGCTGCTTAAACACTTCAAAGATGTGGATAATCTCACTTTGTCTGACTCTTTTCTTTCATATCAATATTTTCAAATGTATTTCAACTCATTTTAAATATACCATCTTATTATTTTGTTTAGCTGTCTAAAATAATGAAGGTAAGTAAGAGACTGCAACATTATAGCTAAATATGTAATAAGATAGGAAGAGAAGTTAAATCGGTTTTAACAGTTGGTAATAGTACTCAGGCACCTACTGAAAATCTTATGGCCCGAGAATCTTTCAAAACATATGAAGGCAGTGCATTTTGATATTTAGACAAAATATTAATGGAATAAAATTAAAAGAAAAAAAAGCACATCAAAACTCAGATATGTCATGAGCTCAAATAATTCCCTTCCTTTAGAAACCAAACCAAAAGTTTCAAATAAGTGTGTTTGGTATCTTCTTCAGGCTACTATCCAGTCCTGAAATGCTTCCTGAGTCATTCATTAGAGACTGTCCTAGTTCACTAGCAAGATCCTGCTTCTCTCCTCTCCCTATACCATATCTTTTAATTCTGAATTATCACCTTAAATTGTTAGCAGTATTACCCAAGGTTTGGGATTGGGCAAACTGGATGAGTCAGCCCTGTCTAGCAGATCTTCTGATCCCACTGAGTGAGGGGAGAGGGAACATTTGATGGAACTTGTTATGGACTTGGGCTATATAATAGCTCTATACAGGTAGAAGTTACAGAAAAATGGCAACACCGCAGCATTTTTTTCATGCCAACATAAATAAATTTTATCTAGTTGAGAACTTATATCTTTGTTAGATCAATTCTCAACAGGTTTCAATTTGATAGTTCCTTTATTAATAATGAGTTATTTAAATTTTGTTGTTGTTGTTGTTGTTGTTGTTAGGTGCTGTCAAGTTGGTATCCAACTCATAGCGAACCTCTGTACAACGGGAAACACTATTGTCAGTGCTTCTCTGCTGTGCATAGGGTTTTCAATGGCAGATTGATTTTTGGGAGGGGGTTGCCAGGTCCTTCTCCCAAGCCTACAGCTTCTGTTGTTCCCAGGTGGTCTCCCATCCAGGTACTAACCAGACCCGACCCTGCTTAGCTTCCGAGATCTGACCGGATCGAATGCCATAGGGCTATGGCTGCAGGCCCATATTTAAATTTTAACTCATGTTTATTTTATATTTGCATGAGAGTCACACTCTTAACTTTTTGAAAAATCATATATTATCACTATCAATTTCCATCATTGGCAAAAGTTACTGAGACCCCACACATGGGGATGTAATGAGAAATTCAGCATCAGGATCTCTGCATAGTTGATTTATTTCAAGAATGTTCAAGGCTCCACATCAATTAGGCCACTATCCAAGAAAGGCAGGTGACCACTAGAAGCTGAAAAGGGAATTAAATCAATTATGCCATGGAGCCTGTACAAGAAACTCAGGCCTTGCAGCACTTTCATTTTAGCCTGGTTAGCTACACTTTAGAAATCTGTCCCCCACCCCAGAACTATAACAAGTGTGGGTTGTTTTAAACCCCTAACGTTTTTTGTATTTTGTTACAGCCAGTTAGTATAGTAGGGTGTTAAGAAACTAGTACACTAGCCAATGACAGACAAAAACATGTACTACTTCAGATAGCTGAGACTTCCCCTATGTGCAAAACAATCGCAGCTGTATATCACCCTAGAAACAACTTTTTTATCCTTTCCTGTGAAAATCTAAGGAAAAGCCACCCTGCTGAAACACTGTAACTTTCAGATCCATGGTGCTCCTGACACTGCTGTAGCCTGAATAGAACTATCTCCTTCTTCATCCAGTGTATTATGTCTTAGATGGTTTGGTGCAGTGACTCTGATAGGATCAAGTCTCAACTTTTGGTGCTCCTTTACACCTAGGTTATGGGTCCTCTAAGAACCCTTTGTGATCCATTCCTGACTGGTGACCTAGAGGCCTGACAATGAACCTCATTCCTGGTCTGTGTTTCAGACTCTTCTGTCTGTAGCAAGGAAGGAATTGGATTCTTTTTCAGTAATAAGGATTTCTACTGGTAGCTTCTCTTTTTTATAGTTTGAAAATTTGGTGATTTCTGTAAATGGCCTAATGATTCATAAAGATCTTATCTCAACCAGGTGAAAGGTGACACAGAATTTGATTTGCTACACTTTATTGTTTATCTCCTTGGTTATTTTGAGCTTAAATCAATTAAATGTTTATGAACTCTAAGAAGAGAATAGCTCATTGATACAAACAAGAGAATTTTGTAATTTTGTTTACCCTTGACCCAGGACTATACTTTTATAATTAAAACTGTAAACTCTATCTGCATCAGAATATATGTTAATGTATCTGTGAATATGGGATATTTTCTGCATCTGAATAATATTTTCAAATGAGATTGTAAAATTTCTTAAAGGCACTCTGATCCGACTGGCTAAAAATAAGTGCTCATTAAGTTAAATATTCCTAAAATTTGCAAACATTAAGGATTTGAACTTCTAATATTTTTAGTATGCTAAAATATATTGTTATTGTTAGGTGATGTTGAGTTGGGTCCAACTCATAGCAACCCTATGTACAACCGAACAAAACACTTCCCAACAATGTGCCTTGCCCAGCACTATGCCAGTGTTTCTCTGCTATTCATGGGGTTTTCATTGGAGTGGGCTGCCAGATCCTTCTCCCACTTTTGTGGTGCTGGGCATAGAACCCAGAGCCTCAGAGCATACAGAGCAAGCACTCTACCAATTGAGCTAAACGTCAAATTTAGGAGCTTTAAACATTCAGGCTCATGTAATTTAGGTAAATCTGTTTGTGAAACAAATTAGTTTGTTATTGTCAAATTAATAAAAACATATCTTAATGCATTAAGGATAGCGCAAGTTTATATTTTTAATTCTATTTGGGTAGTCCTTCCTAACTTACACAAGTTTGTTGGTCAAATAAGTTAGTATTGCTTCTATCACATATGTAAGATTAAGATTATGAAAAAGTTTAACTTGTGTTTAATCAAATAGAATCATTATTTTGACAACTTTATTTCAATAGAAATGATATTTTGTATATATGTACTTGAATATAGTTTCTAAGAGTTTTATGTTATTTAAAACATTGGGCTGATACTAAATTTGGTTAATGGATGTTGGCTGCCGCTGTTGTTGTTGTTGTTGTTGTTGTTGTTGTTGTTGTTGTTGTTTTTATTAGGTGCCATCAAGTCGGTGTCTGACTCATTGGAACCCTCTGCACAACAGATGAAACACTCTTGTTAGTGCTTCTCTGCTATTCATAGGGTTTTCAATGGCTGATTGTTTTTTGGGAGTGGGTTGCTGGGTCCTTCTCCCAAGCCTACAGCACCTGGTGTTCTCTGGCAGTCTCCCATCCAGGTATTAACCAGGTCTAACCCTACTTAGCTTCTGAGATCTGACAGAATCAGACACCACAGTGGTACAGCTGAAGGCTGGTTAATGGATAGACATTATATAACTAATTTTTATCTAAAAAATATTGAAACTAATTATTAAGCATAATTTTAAGTGTATTACTTTTTGTTTATTTCAATGTGCTGGAGACTGAAAGTTCATTGAATGTGTTCACGTTTGCCACATCATTGTACTGTAAGTGATATGTATGGCTATAGAAAGTTGTAAGACATATCTTCCATGAGCTCTATTCACCTGCTGAAAAATGCTGGTGTGTGACAAATAATGCAAAGTTAGTCATCTCCTAGTTTTAACTGTGAAATAAACATTGGTTTTATTAACAGCAATAATCAATATATGTATTGTACCAGGTACAATAGTGGCAGAAAGATAGAACTTGTACACAAGGTGTGCCTTTGTTAAGAGAAAAACTACTGTAGTTTTTTTCCTAAAGTACAATGATTGATTGTTCCAAAATAGAAGAGAAGAAAATATGAGATAAAACTTGAAAACTTGAATGGATATAGGAAGGTTTTGTTTTGTTTTGTTTTGTTTGCAGTTGTGGAGGTTGTTGCCAGGACCATGCAAGGCAAGTACTCTGTCAGTATGCTGTCCTTTTAGCCTCTTTCCTATTTTCTATTTTGAAACAAGTTCTAAATTGTACAGGTTTCTCCTGGCCTTGAACTCAATCCTTCTGCCTCCATCTCCAGAGTAGCTGGGCTTGGATTATAGCTATGTGCCACCATGTCTAGATTCTTTCTTTCTTTTTTTTTTTTCACCTCATTGCTAGAGATCAAACCCAGGGCCTTGCACATGTTACCCAGGTGCTTTACTGCTGAGCCAGAAGTTCATAAAAAGATCATTTTATTTGCTATGGTCAAAGCTGGTTCTGGTTTAATTGGTTTATCTAGAAAGTTGTCAAAAAGATTGTTGTCTTATTTTTACATTTTTCTTGGGGTATTTCTCCTTAAATTTCTTTTTATTTCAAAAAGCCTTTCATTATCTTCTGATTAATCCACCCAGAAAGAAGAGATTCTGGGTTATGTACTCTGCTCTTTGGGTTATTTACTGTGGTATATAAATCTACTCTGGGTTATTTACTCTGTTATTTGCTTACTTTATTATATCCCACATTATTTAAGGAAACAGTTTTCTCACTATCAAAAGGTCTAAAATTTTAAACTCATGTAACCTCCAATTTTTTATTTTAAAACTTTTCATGGTCATTTTGATTAAATAGGTAGCCAAGTATTTTTTTCCAGTGACTCATTATTCTATCATGATCACAAATTCAACTTTCCTGACAACTTTTGACATTTTTCCTTCCAAAAATTAAATCCTAAATGCTTTATTTTGTACCTTTGAGTTTTCCTAGGGATCCTCAGAAAACCACAAAAGATTTGTTCTTTTTTTATCCTTCTAACTGCAGTATATTTTCTCTAGCTATTAGCACCTACTTCTATCTCTATCTCCATCTATAAGTTATAGTCATTTAGTGGCTTTGTAGATGGAAATAATATTTATCTTTATCTCTTTGATTGGTCCCTCTAGAAATCAGAAAGGGCTTATGAGTATTTTTACTTTCATGGTAATACAGTTATTTGCAAAAGTTCAATAAATGTCTTTCCTCCTTGATAACATCCCATGTTGGGAACATTGGTTTGGTCTGGGATATCATATTTGAGAATAATGCTCACTATATTAGATATAAGCAGACATTTTTAAGGATGTAAGGCTTATTTTATGCAACCAATGCTTTAAAGCCCCCTATGGAAAACTGGTCTAATATCTGGCTTACAGAGTTCCCAGACTTACAGATAAATAAGGAAAATTACTTCCTGACAAACCCAGGAAATTTATGTTACTTTGGGGACCACAAGAAGAAAAGAATTTGCACAAATGTATAGGTGTTGAAGGTGAAATCTGATGTCAAGCTCCTGCCTTTGTATCCTAGCCTAAGAAATCTTTTAAAAATACAATCTAAGAGTACTTATGAGATTTCTAGTAAAGGAAATTTCAGAATGCTCACAGTTTCTAGTCTGATGTCTGGCATATTGGCCTTACTCAATATTTATTTTTTGAATGAAGGAATGAATCCCTAATAATGACACTGACAAGTTTATTCTTTTGTTAATCCAATAAATATTTAATGAGTGTGTACAAGTTGTCCTCCTAGGTTCTAGAGGTACAAAGGCAAAGAAGAAGATAAACATCATAGAGATTACGATCTGGTTTAGTCTTTAAATAAGCACTTAGATATCAGAATTTCATTTTCTTAAAGTTGGTTTCATATAAGCGTTTTTCTTGAAAAAATATTTGATAGGCATTTTCTTCAGAAAAACAAAACACTCTGAATTGTAAAGTTATTTCTAAATCTAGATAGATAAAAAGCAGGAAGTGCTTTTTATAGGAATTGATCCAGATGTAAAAAGAATTTCAATAAGTGAACATACTCAAATGATCAAAGTAAAGTAAGTAAAGCAAAGTAAAGTTAGTAAAGCATAAATAACAAAAAACATCAGGCTTTAATCATGTCCTTAGTCCAACTTAAATATTCTTTAAATATTTATTAATATGAAGTTTAAAACAATGATATAATAAGTATAGAAAATGCCTGCTTAAAATAATAGGGGCTGCTGTTTAGCTCTGCCATCTCTGAAGCCCTGGGTTCGATCCCTAGCACTGCAAAAATGGGAGAAGGACCTAACAGCTCACTTCCAAAATCAATTCCAAAATAATCAGATGTTGTTCACCCCGTGACAGTCCTGATGAGTCATACACAACTTGACAGCACCTAACAATAACAAGTTAATTGTTGTTGTTGTTAGGCCCCATCAAGTCCTGTCTGACTCATGGTAACCCTTCTAGAGTCTTCAATGGCTGATTGTTTCAGGATTGCCTGGGGAGTGAGTGGATTGCCATGTTTTTCTCCTGTAACAAGTGAATAGACCTGCTAAATTTTATCTATGCTTTTTTATAGTAATTCATAGTATATTTTATTCAGCATAATTTTAGGAAACTAAAATTTATCAAACTTTCTTACAAGAAAAAAGGAAAGAAAGAAAGAATGAAAGAAAGAAAGAAAGAGAAAGAAAGAAAGGAAAGGGATTTGCTTGCTTGTGAGAAATAAATTATTCAAATTAAAATGTTTGTTTAATCCCCATGTTCCTTTTTAGGTTAATATTCTCATATTTCTCAGTCTCCTGGAAATTTGTATGATAATCAGACAAACATAACTAAGCAAAAATGTAATGGTAAAATATCATTATAATAAAATGAAAGAATTCTTATTATAAATAGTATTTATAAATATGTCTTTGATCATATTTAATATAATCATTTCCATCTGTTTATCACTCAAAGGTTCTAGTTAGCCATATTATGAACATATTAGTTCTTTCTTTAATTTATAGAACATTTGAATTTTCTTTCACTATATACTGGAAGTATCTTTGTTCATAGACATCAACGAGCATTAGGCGTTACCTTATTGGAACATTTTAATTTACTATGATTTTTATTTGTGGAAAAAATTAACATTTTAATAGTTTCTTATCATTCTTCCCATTAGAGAAGCAAATTCTCCAAAATAAGCAATAACAAAATAGGAAAATGTTATTCCAACAACATACAGCCCTTTTTAAATATAGGAAACTGAAGTACAAACAAAAATTAACCAAGTTAAAAAGCAAATAATTTTTCCAGACACTGACTTTGAGTATATTTATTATAAACATTTCAAAAAACCTACAATTCTACAATTTGTTGCATGAAGTCCTTTCAAGGTCACACCTTGCTAGAGGTAAGTTCACCTTTAAAATCCAATATAAAATATAAACTTAAGTACTTTCTAAAGTGCAGTTTATACAATTTTCCTCACTGAGTTCTTTTTAAAAATGTAAAGCTGTCTTATTTTCTATCTTAAATCCCTACTATTGCAATTATTTTGTATCTGATATAGAAAATATGTAGCAGTGGCAACTTTCTTTCAAAATTTAACATTTACTTTTGAATTGAACATGCAGAGGTGTTTTATTTTTCACATTTAGAGTCTGCATGTTTTTTGTCAAGGAGCAAGAAGTTGTTAAAGTCTTTAGTTCAAAAGATGACACATGAATAAATGAAAATAGTAGAAAAAAATTAATACCTGTCTAAATTCTGCACTAGTTATGCATCCTGGACCTGCTCTTTAAAGGCAGGGCTGCCTTACTGATGCTTGACCACTGGAATCCATCATAACTCCAAAGCAACATTCCAAATATTGCAAATTTCACAGTCTAGGGGCTTCATTCAAAGAAACTTCATCTCTTAGTTCTGCTGGGATAAGATAAGAAACTACAAGGGAACAAAGTGATAGGAAAGTGCTATTCTCTGAGGGGGAAATATTAGTTTCCAACAAGGCAGAGTTCTTATGATATAAGAATTTTCAGCAGACTCTCCACACCTAACACTGAGACCACTTCATACCAATCTCCCTGCCCTTTATCGATTGCCAAGAACCAGAACTGAATCCAGTAATACCCTGCAAGTGTGTGGATTGAGTAGGAAAAGATCTAAAAGCCAAGTACAAAAACATACACAGTCTACAACTGCTCCTTCAAATAATGGATCTTGTAAGTGGGTTACTATACATACAGCATGTGCTTGAAAACTAAATACTCATTAAGAAAAGAAGCAATTCACAGGAATGCTTTAGTCAACACTAAGTCATCATCAAATCCAAATGTCACAAATTTCAGAGACTAGTACCTCAACAGAAAAAAAAAAAACAGCAGCCTAATTTGTTCTTGGTTAATGCAAAGACTGGAGAAGTATAAGGACCATCTAATAAAAGGATATGAGGGGAAAAAAACTTATTTTTAACTGATACATAAGAACATAAAAGTGCATATTTACAGGGCACCATGTGATGTTTTGCTAAAAGTATATATTGTGCAATGTTTAAATCAGGTTAAACATATCTCCTCAATCATGTGTTATTTCTTCATGCTGAACACATTCAAAATCTGTTCTTGTACCTTTTTGAGATATACAAACACTATTGTTCTCTACAGTGACTACTATGCAGTACCACACTAGGACTTCTTACTTCTTTCTAACTGTAACTTAGTACACAATGATCAACCTTTCTCTGTCCCCCTCACCCGACTCCCCTCCAAGCTCTTCTCTCATGCCTCTTATAACCACCATTCTGTTCTCAATGTCTTTAATATAACCTTTGTATAGTCCACATATAAGCAAAATCACACCATATTTGTCTCTCTATGTCTCTTACTTAACATAATGATTATCATCAGATTCATCTATGTTCCAGCAAAAGCAAAAATAGATAAATGAGGTAACATCATGCTAAAAATTTTCCTTCATAACAGAGGAAACAATCAACAGAGTGAAGAAACAACCTAGAGACTGGGAGTAAATCTTTGCAAATTATAAATCTGATAAGGGGTTAATCTGCAAAATTTATAAGGAACTCATCTCAGTAAAAGTAAGAAAGCAAATTGTTGTTGTTGTTAGATGCTGTTGAGTCGGTATCCGACTCATAGCGACCCTCTTAGGGTTTTCAATGGCTGACTGTTTCAGGATTGCCTTGGGAATGGATTGCCAGGCCCTTTTCCCATTTTTGTGGTGCTGGGACTTGAACTCGGGACCTCAGAGACTGCAGCACAGCGCTCTACCAACTGAGCTAAATCCCAGCCAGATAGAAAGCAAATAACACTATTCAAAAGTAGGAAAAAGGGCTAAGTAAACATTTTTCAAAAGAAGACATAAAAATGGCAATAAGATACATAAAAATTGCTGAGTATCACTCATCATCAGGAAAATAACAATCAAAACAACAATGAAATGTCACTTCACACCAATAAGAAGGGCTATTACCAAAAAGACTAACGATAACACATGCCAGAGAAGATACAGAGAAAAGGAGCCCTTGCACACTCCTGGAAATATAAATTAATACAGCCATTATGGAAAACAGCATGGAAATTTCTTTAAAAAATAAAAATAGAACTACCATGTGATATAGGAACCCCACTCCTGGGTATATATCCATCTTGTGGAGACTGTACAGAATATTTTTTTAATTCAGACCTGTGATAGGGACACTTTACCAATTGTGGGTTGTACTGCAAAACTCCAAATGATTTGTAGCTAATAACTATCATTAATCATACAGTACAGGTGGTTATCCAACTTGAAATGTAAATCTCAAGTTGAGTGGACATAGGGGAGAATTGTAAAAGTCATTGAGTTAAACAGGTTTAGAAAATTTGTTGTTGACGTATTATGATGAATATTTGGGATGATAAATCAACTAATGAGTCTGCCTCCTCATAATAATATTTTAAAGTCCAATCTTAAGTAAGTTGGTGCTTTTACGAGACAATGTGTTAGCTCTTACCAATGCTCCAAAAGATCCAACCAAGGAGAGCTCAGAGATTTGCTAAAGGAAGTATGCTGCCTGTTGACATTCCTGTTACGTCTGTCTCCTGATAGTCTGAGTGCATTTAAAATAACAGTGCATCTGGAAACTACTCTCCATGTGGACTAATTAATATTTTTCTTTATTATTTCCCCTGCCTTGGTTAGAGAAAAAATATTCTCATTGTTCATAAAATGAATGATTTAAGGAAATTCTGTGGATTCTGTTTTTATGACAAGCACATTTCCAGTTTTTATTTTATATTTATTTATTTTTATTGTTGATGTTCTACAAAGAACACAATGCAGTGAGGAATGAGAGAAAATATAGGTTAAAATTTAAAAAGATAAGAGGGAAGTTACATATATTTTCATCACCTAGACAGATATAATACTATTGTATTGTGGTATAGAATCTTATTTTTATTACTTCTCTAGCTATGCAAGGTTGGGCCTGGTTACTATATGGATGAGGGACCGCCTGGGAATACCAGCTGCTGTAGGCTTGGGAGAGGGACCCAGCAACACACTCCCAAAACACAATCAGCCATTGAAAACCCTATGAATAGCAAAGAAGTACTAACAAAACTGTTTTGCCTGTTGTACACAGGGTGGCTATGAGTCAGACACCCACTTGATGGCACCTAACAACAACAACAACTAGAGTTAAGGTAAAATAATTTTCAAATTGTCAATATCTCATAAATCTGAAAGAGATAAGTAAGATCTATGTTCATTATTTAATTCGACTGCCAGAGATGTTTTGCCTTTCTAAACCTCTGTGACTCTAGAATGTAAGGAAGAAAAGCAGGTGCTTTTTCTCAATAACAACCAGATATTGATGGAACATCAAGGAGTGAAATCAGGAGAGAATTAAATAAGATAATTGAAAAAGAAAATGAAGCTGGGCGTGGTGGCACATGCCTGTAATCCCAGTGGCTTGGAGGCGGAGGCAGGAGGATCACGAGTTCAAGACCAGAGGCAGTCTGCATAACTTAACGAGACACTGTCCCAAAAAGTAACAACAACAATGAAAAAAAAAATGGGGTGGGGGTGTGGCTCAGTGGTCCAGCACTTGCAGAGCATGCGGTACTGGAAGGCTCAACCTCCAGAACCGCAAAAAAAATAATAATAATAAAAAATAACTTAACTTATGGCTTTCTCAAACCAGTTTACTGAAGTAAAATCTTGTATTATTGGATGTATTATTAAATGCATCCCAAACACATACCCCTTGATAAATTTTTCCAGAATTAAAGGATATTGGTTGGCAAATCTATTGGAAATCCTAAATAATATTATCAACATATTGTAGATATTTTGCCTCATTTTATTCTCTTTGGGAATCTATGAGGTAAATGTTTTTGTAGACTTAATTATCTCATCTTTAATAAATATGTCAATGTTGCCTCTTTAATTTGAAAATTCTGAAGTTGATATCAGAATTTTATGATGCCATGGTTCCACATAAACTGTAATCATTCCTTCCTAAACCACGTGCAAATGGTTTAATGGCTCTTTGTCACTTATAAATATATTTGCTAATCACCCTTCACAAGTCACGTGGCTTTGAAAGTAAGTAATGAAAATAATCTGTGTTTTTAAATTGATACAACCACTTCTTTAATAAAATCCTTAAAGATATTTGACTAAACACTACATGGAGTGAATGTGTAATGTTTGTTACAGAAAAACGATAGTTTTCCTTAAGGAGGAGGAATTTTGGAAAAGCCCTTCCTTGATTGTGCCAAATTCATCTGGAAGGAAATCAATACACAATTGTACAATTCATGAAGATTACAAAACTGTTTAGCACAAAATAGTCTTTGTCTTCTAGGGATTTTACTGTAGAACATTTACACCTCCCCTGTCACCCCTCCCACCTTCATTTATTTCTTGCCATAGGTTAAGAAAGCAGCCAATAAAAGGCTGTGTCTGTTGCCAAAGATAATTTATTTAGGAAAATGTGAAGTTCAGCTTCCAAATAGTTAATTATGTATGATACTGTACAAGAGGTATTTAATAAGGCAAGCCTTATGTCAGAAGAAAAAACTTTGATAGCAAAACAACCCCTGTTATCTAATTGAAATTAGGTACAAATTCTCTGTAAAAATAGAAAAAGAGAATGAAAATGTATTCTTGTCACCTCTTATAAAACCAGAAGAAAAATTTATCTCCAGAAAATGCCTACATGGTCCATTTAAGCTTCCAAGTAGAGAAAACTAGTAGTCTTCCCCAAATCCATTTTCCCTGTCCTATGACTCCTAGAATGACTCTACCCTCCAATTAGAAAGGTAGACATACAATCTAGGGCAAGCCAGTTGATGCATTCCGTTGCAGACATTAGCATAGTTGGGTCAAAGTTAGACATTTGAAGAAGGTCAAGATAGTCAGAATGACTATGAGGAAATCTACTTAGAAGTCCAGAAGAAAGGCCCTCTCCAGAAGACAAAATGTGCTAGTCACATTAAAACAGATACAGTTGAAAAGAGATAGCAAATGGATGGATCCCAGTTTTGGTTGATTAGTATGATTTTGTGTTAGAACTCCAGCAGGGTCAAGTTGAACATCAAAGTGTGATGGGCTCTATAGTACTTAATTCCTCTTTAGCTCAGTTTCTCTGAGACTCAGTGGCAAGTGAGATGGCCTAATTGATATTAGTCTAGTTACTTGACCTAAGGAAGATTCTTTTAATAATACAGTCTTATGCCATATAATGTCATGGTGTTCAATAATTGACTGGTTATGTGCCAATAGACCCACAAGATTCTAGCAGAGCTTAAAAAGTCCTCTCACAAAGAATTTTTCCTGTAATTTTTCCTGTGGTTAGATATGTTCAGATGCACAAATGCTTACAATTGTTACAATTGACTACAGTGCTCAATACAATAACATGCCATACAAGTTTGTAGCTTAGAAGAAACAGCATACAACACACGGTATAGGTGTGTAAAGGGTTCTATCATCTCTATGTAATACAATATTTCTCAGAATATATCCCATCATCCAGTGACATATGTCAATATCAGAGTTGAAGACAGTTTTCTGCCTATATTGTACTAACACTAATGTAAGTGTCATCTACAACAGAAAATAATACACTTAGAAGCAAGCTTTACCTTAGAGTAACATTTGTTTTTCCATTTAGCAGGGAATGAAAATATGTCAATAGGCTATATCCAATGCTTAAAAAATGTCATGATAGACAGAATTTCAAGTATATCTTGGATTTCCCTGATGACACCTTTTCCCCTCTAGCACTCTCAAAAGAAGACCACACATTTACCAAAGTTTCTACATTTAAAGTTTTAAAGGGAAGAAATGCTCAAGGTATCCTCAGACAGCCTTTCAATATCGATGAAGACTTATACACTGCACACAAATTTCACATTACAATATATCATACTTATATGATGATTATCATATAATCATCAGGGTCAAGTCTCTCCAGCTAGACCATAAATTTCTGGAGGGTAAGTACTGTAATTGATTTATCTTCCTACTCACAGTTTCTGGAAGATGATAGGTATTAAATCAATAGTTGATAATTCAGGAGCATTTTGCATGCTTTCTTCTCTTTAAAGGTCTTGCATGTCTGCCCAACTTCCAGTCCTCATGAACTTTAAGTCATATTCTCTCTGCATTCCTTCTTCTTGGTTATTGATTAAAATTGAGAAATCATTAAACTTCATTGACTTGCTTCATGAGAAATTCATGGTATTCAACTACCACAATATCGTCAATGACATTCACAAGTCTCTGTACGCATTATAAGATATTCCATATTCCCCAAGGAACTGGAAATGTTCTCATTACTTTCTCTCCCTTTAATTTTTCCTTCTAGATTTCAGATCCTCAAAACATTGATCTATTTTGATCATCTTTGTATTTCTCTCTCCTTTTTGTAAGTAGGCTATGGTCTTAGAAAGAGTAACCACACAATGAAACTATAATAGTGAAGTATATGATATGATCTTAAATTAAGGGGAGGTATTCTGTATTCCACACAAAAATAATCCAATTGTATAGCATAGGTGTTGTTTTTTTCAGAGGTCTTGCCCCAAAATGGGAAGCTATTTGTCTATACACAATACCACCCTAACAAAAATTTTAACTCACAAATAGGAGGCAATATTGAGCATCACTTTTCAGCTTCTCTATGCTCACATCTTCTCTTTGAAGTTTGGATTAGAAGATGGGAAAGATCTATGACATGTAGCTTAATTCCATATCTTATTATCATCACACTTCTTTATTTTGCTACTTTATGTCCTCCCAATTAATGATGTTTGGAGGCACTATCTGTATACCACTGAAAATTCCCACTTCAGTTACTTGGCTTATTTTCTTACATTTTTATTATGAAATTAATGCAATTGTTTTCTTGCACATTGAAGATACTTCAGACTTAAAAAGAAAAACTTGGAAAAAGTCCATAAAAGAACCTTTCTAAATTATTTGTATATAGCATACCTAAGCCCCTGTACCATAATATAAAATTATGGAAAGAAATAAAGTTCACAAATTTAATAATCTGTTCTGCCCACAATGCAGAGTTTCAAAACCAATGTACCGTTGTTCGGTAAATTTGACATGTTTTTCAACTATATTTTCCGAGTGGATTTTCTATGTCTGAAAAGTTCACCTAGAGAAAACTGGTGACCAGATCTTCGACATGAAAATAAATGTCCGTTGTTGGAAGCACCTTACTATCTATGTTTCTATAGCAATGCGACTATCGGTCAATGTAAGGACCCAGTCACCAACTAAGAAGAAAGATTATCAAATAAAATCAATTAATGGATGTTAACATATTCTTTCCAAAAAGAACAATCTGGTGAAGAATTTGCCAATCATTTTGCTCTAAAGCACTCTTTAAGAGTAATCCCACTGAAGTCTGCTCCTTCTCCCTTAGAGATTCAGAGTGTACATGTGATTAGTGAAGCTGGAAGAATTTCTGGGATAAACAGTTGTATAAATCAACTAAGTCAATACTCCCATTGTTTTTGTTAGGTACCATCAAGTCAGGTCAATCTCATAGCAACCCTTCATAGAATAGATGAAACAGTCATCAACAGTGCACCATGCCCAATACCATGTCAATGATTCTCTGCCATTAATAGGGTTTTCAATGGCTAATTGTTTTTTGGGAGTGGGATGCCAGGCCCTTCTCCCAAGCCTACAGCATCTGGTGTTCCCAGGTGGTCTCCCATCCAAGTACTAACCAGGCGTGACCCTGCTTAGCTTCCATGATCTGATGGGATCAGATACCAGGGTGGCACACCTATAGGCCAATATTCCCATAAAATCTAGGTTTACAAACACTCACTAGTATTTTAATGTTCTTACATTCTTTGGAACACAGTCCCCTCTTCCTGTGATTCTAGCTTTTTTACCCTACAAAGTTTTACATATATAATACTTATTTATCACAATACACTCAGTGTTTCAAATGCTATGGAAAAATCAGAATGTTAAAATGGTAGAATCTTTGACATACTTAAAATCAAAATTGGCAAAGTATAACGAACACACAAAATCATTGTTAATCACTGAAGATTCTATATCTTTAAATTATAGATAGATCCTAAAAGGTAAAATGGCCCAAGGTGTAAAACTTATTTCTAAAAGTTTACTTATTCATGTTGTTTGAAAGTAGACAATAGATAATAATACTATTGTCTACTATAATGTTAATTACTTAATGGATCACTAAGGTTCCAAGTCCAACCTAAATCCAAAGATACTACAATATACTACATAATACAATACAATACAATACAACATACTACAATACAACATACTAACAAATCCCAAAACAGTAAGCATCCCTCTAACAAATTTTCCTAAATTTAAAATAATTATAACTTATCACAATTAAGATGGATGGAATAATCAGGATGGGTGCGGGTCCAGCACCCCAGGACAAGGAGCAGTCCCAGATAAAAAGTCAAGGAGCAGATATTCAGCTCCAGGTGCAACATCTCAAAGGTCTGAAAAGTCGAAAGCCCTTCCTCACAGCCAGGAAAAAATAAAACAAGCCTAAAAACAATGACTTTTAAAAAATCCGTCAGAAAATTGAAGTCACAGGGCAAATGGTCACTATGATATGTGGAGATATACGACAATATTGAGAATCACCTTAACTGAAAGAGCAGCTGGTGAAAGAAGTAACTGATAGGAATATTTAAAGAGCAATTTTGAATAAGTTTTGGATTCTGTGAATGGGTGCTTTTGAAAGTTAAAAGCTCTTGGTGGCCTAGTATTAGAATGAAACATATGGGTTTATGGATTTTATTACCAAAGCCTATTAAAATTTCACAGGAAATATGTGTGTGTGTGTGTGTGTGTGTGTGTGTGTGTGTGTGTCCCTTCTGTTCTAAACAGAGAGTAAGGAAAAGTGACCATTTGGAATTATGCCCAGAGCATTCTCTGAAACTACTAAGGAAAACTACGTTACCAAAGCCTTAAATGATCTGAACAAAAGGCAATTAAGCAACTCTGGCCCCTTCCTGACTCATGTAAAGGGAAGGGAAAAGAAGCTAATGAAAACTTTTGAAGTTATGGCCCAGGTACTCTAGCAAAGTAAAAGAGCTGAGATTTAATCATACATTTCCCTTCTTCAATCCCTCACCATCACATCAGTAAAAGACCAAAAAAACAAACCTGAAAACTCTGCAAGACACAGACTCTACTTAAGAAGAAGTTCTTAGAGAAACTCAAAGACAATAGGGAGTAAAAAAGGGTAAAATTAGAGAAAACCAAAACATCTGGCAACTATAGCAGCAATAAATATTAAACTTCTTTTCTTAACCAAATGTCTTGTTGTAGTTGTTGTTAGGTGCCATCGAGTCGAGTCCTACTCATAGCGACCCTATGTACAGCAGATCGAAACACTTGCCAATTCTGTGCCAGGCAAACTATCTTATTTATGTTTAAACCCATTGTTGCAGACACTGTATCAATCCATCTGGTGGAGGGTTTTCCTCTTTTGCCTTGACATGTCACTCTCCCAAACATGATGTCCTTCTCCAGGGATTGATCTCTCCTGACCACATGTCCGAAATATGTAAGACGCACTTTGGCCATTCTTACTTACAAGGAGCACTCTGGTTGCACTTCTTCTAGGACAGATTTGTTGGTTCCTTTGGCAGTCCATGATATATTCAATAGACATCTCCAGCACCACAATTCAAAAGCGTCAATTCTTTTTCTGTCTCTCTTGTTCAATGTCCAGCTTTCACAACCATATGATGCCACTGAAAATACCATGGCATGAGTCAGACACACCTTCGTCTTCAATGTAACATCTTTGCTTTTCAATGCTCTAAAGAGATCCTTTGCCACAGCTCCTCCCAGAGCAATGTGTATTTTGATTTCTTGACTGCTGCCTCCACGGGTGTTGATTATAGAGCCAAGCAAAGCAAAATCTTGGACAACCTCAATCTTTTCTCCATTGATTGTGAAGTTCCGTGCTGACCCAGTCGTAAGGATTTTTGTTTTGTTGATGTTTAGTCATAACCCATATTGAAGGCTATGATCTTTGATCTTCATCAGTAAATGTTTTAAATCCTCTTCACTTTCAGCAAGCAGAATTATATCATCTGCATAACACAGGTTGTTAATGAGACTTCCTCCAATCTTGATGCCACATTCTTCCTCATAAAGTCCAGCTTCTCGGATTATTTGCTCAGTGTATAAATTGAAGAGGTAGGGTGAAAGTATACAGCCCTGATGCACACCTTTCTCAACTTTAAACCACTCAGTGTTTCCTTGTTCTATTTGAACAACTGCCTCCTGGTTCATGTACAGATTTCTCATGAGCACAATTAGGTGTTTTGATATTCCCATTTTCTGAAGTATTGTCCATAATTTGTGATGATCCACACAATCAAATGCTTTTGCATAGTCAATAAAACATAGATAGACATCTTTTTGATATTCTCTGCTTTCAGCTAATATCCACCTGACATCAGCAATGATGTCCCTGGTTCCCCGCCCTCTTCTGAATCCCGCTTGATTTTCTGGTAATTCCCTATCTATATACTGCTGCAGTCGCTTCTGAATGATCTTTAGTAGAATTTTGCTGGTGTGTGGTATTAATGATATTATCCGATAGTTTGCACATTCAGTTGGACCCCCTTTTTTGGGAATAGGTGCAAATATGGATCTCTTCCAGTCAGTTGGCCAAGTAGCTGTTTTCCAAACCTGTTGGCACAAATATGTTAACACCTCCAGTGTTGCATCTGTTTGTTGAAACATCTCTATTGGTATCCCATCAATTCCTGGAGCCTTGTGTTTCACCAGTTCTTTCAAGGCAGCTTCCACTTTGTCCTTCAACACCATTGGTTCCTCTTCATATGCAACCTCTTGGAATGGTTGGTCATCTACCAATTATTTCTTTTATAATGACTCTGTGTATTCTTCCCATCTTCTTTTGATGTTTCCTGCATCATTTAATATTTTTCCTGTAGAATCATTCACTACTGCCACTCGAGGCTTGAATTTTTTCTTCACTTACTTAAGCTTGAGAAACACAGGTTGTGTTCTTCCCTTTTGGTTTTCTGACTCCAGCTCCTTGCATATAGCATTAGAATATTTGTTTTCGTCTTCTTAAGCTGCCTTCTGAAATCTTCTGTTTAGCTCCTTAACTTCATCATGTCTTCCCTTTACTTTGGCTGCTGGACATTCAAGGGCAAGTTCTACTGTCTCTTTTGACATGTAACTTGGTCTTTTCTTTTTTTCTTGTCTTTTTAAGAAGTTTTTCCTTCCTTCTTGAATGATATCTTTGATGTCATGCCACAACTCTTCTGGTCTCCTGTCATTTGTGTCTAATGCATTAAACCTATTTTTGAGGTGTCTCTGAACTCAGGTGGGATATACTCAAGGTCATACCGTGGCTCTCATATACTTGTTCTAATTTTCTTCAGCTTCAGTTTGAACTTGCATATGAGAAGTTGATGGTCTGATTCACAGTCAGCACCTGGTCTTGTTTTGACATTTTGTACAGAGATTTTCCATCGTCTCTTTCCACATATGTAGTCAACTTGACTCCTATATGTTCCATCTGGTGAAGTCCATGTATATAGTCTCTGTTTTTGATGTTGAAAAAATGTATTTGTAATGAAAAGATCATTGGTCTGACAAAATTCTATCATGTGATCTCCGGCTTCGTTTCTGTCACCAAGACCATATTTTCCAACTACTGAGCCTTCTTCTTTGTTTTCAACCTTTGCATTCAAGTCACCAGTGATTATCAGTATGTCTTAATTGCATTTTGATCTATTTCAGATTGCAGAAGCTGATAGAAGTCTTCCCTTTCTTCATTTGTGGCCTTAGTGGTGGGTGCATAAATTTGAATAATAGTCATATTAACTGGCCTTCCTTGTAGGCATATCGATATTATTCTATCACTGACAACATTGTATTTCAGGACAGATCTTGAAATGTCTTTTTTGATGATGAATGCAACCCTATTTCTCTTTAGTTTATCATTCCCAGCATAGTAGACCATATGATTTTCTGACTCAAAATGGCCTATGCTGGTCCATTTTAGCTCACTGATGCCTAGAATGTCAATGTTTATGTGCTCCATTTCTCTTTTAATAATTTCTAATTTTCCTAGATTCATACTACGTACATTCCATGTTCCAATTATTAATGGGTGTTTACAATTTTTTCTCCTCATTTTGAGTCATGGTACATCAGCAAGTTGAGCACCCTGGGGCTTTACTCCATTTCTGTCATCATGGTAGACTCTACTTGGAGGAGGCAACTCTTCCCCAGTAGTCTTTTGAGTGCCTTCCAACCTGGGGGGCTCATTTTCTGGCACTATATCTGGCAGTGTTTCTTTGCTATCCATAGGGTTTTCAATGGCTAGTTGTTTTAGGAGTGGCTCACCAGGTCGTACTCCCTAGTCTGTCTTAGTCTGGAAGCTCAGCTGAAAACCTGTCCACCATGGGTAACCTTGCTCATGTCTGAGGTACCAGCTCTCAGCCTCATCACAACACACAAGCCCCCACTGTGTGGCAAACTGAGACATGTGGGAGACCAAATGTCTTAGTTTGGGATATTATAGCAAAATACTGTAGATACGGTAGACTGAACATTTATTTCTCATAGTTCTGGAAGCTGAGAAGCCCAACAACCAGATGCCAACATATTCAATGTGTGTCAAGGGCTTTTCTGTTAATTTGCTGATGGTCATCCTCTCAGCATGTCCTTACATGGTCTTTCCATGGTGCGTGTACACTGAGAGAGTAAAAGGTCTCATATCTCTTCATCTTTTTATGAAAGCACAAATCTCATCAAGAGGACCTCTCTCTTATGACTGCATCCAAACTTAAGTCCCTCTCAAAAGATCACCTCCAAATACCAGCATATCAGGGATTAGGGCTTCAATGTATGAATTTTGGTGGAGACCTATTCAGTCCATAATACCAGATTAACAAAAAAATTTCACACTAAATAAAACCTAATAACCTCAGTTTGTTATCCAACATACTATA
Source organism: Pedetes capensis (assembly GCA_007922755.1). Taxonomy (NCBI): domain Eukaryota; kingdom Metazoa; phylum Chordata; class Mammalia; order Rodentia; family Pedetidae; genus Pedetes; species Pedetes capensis. The sequence goes on from VMDO01007959.1 coordinate 24,188, forward strand.
TTTAATTTTCAAGCACAAAAATAATAAAATTGTAAGCCATGATGAAACAAATGAAAAAGAAAATAAAGTCTGAACTGAGCAGTGTGGTTGGTACACAGCTGTAATCCAAACAACTTGGCAGGCTGAGACAGGAGGATCATTAGTTCAAGGCCAGAGGCAGCCTGTGCAGTTTAGCAAGATTCTGACACAAAATAAAAAATGAAAAAGAGGCTGGAAGTGCAGCTCAGTTGTAGAGCACTTGCCTAGCATGAGTGAGGCCCTGGGTTTAGTACTGAAAAGAGAGAATAAAAGAAAAGAAATAGAAAGGAAGAGAAAGGAAATGAGAGGAGTGGAGAGGAAAGGAAAAGGAAAAGGTAAAGAAAAAGGAAAAGAAAGGAGGAAAAAAGGAAATGAAAGAAAATGAGGAAGAAGGAAGGAAATAGATGAATAATATAAGCAGAAACGTGGAAATCTTTTTAAAAGATCAAAAGAAAATATTAAAAGTTTAAAAGTCATAACAGAAATAATGCCTTTGATGTATTCATTAGTATACTGCACACAGACAAGGAAGGAATCAGAAACTTTGAAGCTAACCCTAAGCAATAGAAACTTTGCAAACTGACATAAAAAAAAAGAACTAGAACAGAATTCCTCAGAACTATGGGACAATTGAAAAAGATATAACATCACTTAAGTGGAATATAAAAAGAAAGAAGTGAGCAGAAGAAATATTTAAATTAATAATAACTGGAAATTTTTCAAAATCAATAGCAGACACCAAACCACAGATCCAGGAAGCTTAGAGAACATCCAGCAGAATACATATCAAAAATATGTATGTGGACATATAATATTCAAATTGCATAAAACTAAAAGCAAATAGAAAATCTTGAAGGAGGCCAAAGAAGAAAATCCCATATTTACATACAGTTAAGAGTTATATTTCCCTCCTCATCAGAAACTCAACAAAGAAAGCAGTGGGGAGTAATACATCTAACATATTAAAAATAAAAATATCACCAACCTACAACTCTGTCTCCAGTGAAATTATCATCTAAAAGTGAATTAGAAATAAAGACTTACTCACACAAAGAAAAATAGTAAATGTAAGCTCAGAAACCTGCCTTGTATGAAATATTTTAAAAAGCTTTTCAAAGAGTAATAATTTAATATAGATCAGGAACATAGGTGCACATAAATGAAGGAAGACTATCATGGATAGAATAAATGAAGGTAAAATAAGATCTATACAATGGAATATTATTCAGTGATAAAAAATAAATGACCTATTAAGCCACAAAAAAGAAATATAAATACATATTGCTAAGTGAAAGAGGCTAGTCTTGAAAGACTACATACAATCTTACTCAAACAATATTGCATTCTGGAAAAGGATAAAACTATGGAGCCAGCATAAAGATCAATGGTTGCCAGGGGTTAGGAAGTTATAGAATGTGGGGAGAGACCAGTACAGGGAGGAGAGCTGAAGAGGTGAAGTATATTTGTTGTTATTGTTAGGTACCCTCGAGTTGGTCCAACTCATAGCAACTCTACATACAGCAGAAAGAAACACCTCCTGACTCTGTGCCATGTCCAACATTATGTCAGTGTTTCTCTGCTATTCATAGGGTTTTCAATGGTTGATTGTTTTGGGATTGTTTGGAAGTGGGATGCCAGGCCCTTCTCCAATTTTTGAGGTGCTGAGGATCAAACCCAGAGCCTCAGAGGGTGTAGAGCAACACTCTACCAACTGAGCTATACTGGCAAATCTAGCCTTTATGATGTAATGGTGGATACAGAATAGTATGTGCTTTTCAAAAATCATAACTATAAAACACAGAAAATGTGAATTTTAATGCAAAATACAGAATTCAGTTAATAATTATGTATCAATATTGGTTCATTAAAACAGTACATGTGCCACTGTAATGCCAGTTACCAACGATAGGAGAAATAGTCAGGAGTGGGAGATGTATATATGGAACTATCTATACTGTCCAAATTTTCCATAAATCTAAAACTGTTTGGAAAACTAGAATTCTAATTTTACAGATAGAATAAAGGAAAACTACACCTGCATTTTTTTCACAGTTACTTTCACAAGGAAATCCTTTCTTGAGGTGGTCTTTAGCTTGAGAACAGGGTTTTACTTACATCTTCATCACTAAGTTCCCCATCTCCATAAAATTTCCCTTGCTGGGTCTTTGTTTTTTGGAGCAAAGACTTTTTTTTAAAGTATGTTTCCTGCTAACCAAAAGTTTAAGTGTAGAATGTTTGGCAGTAGATTTGATCGTTTTTGGCCTGGTCAAAAACACTCATTTTTTGAATGTTCTCCATTATGATGGGGATGGGAAGAATTGGGAGGAGAGAGTTCTCTATACTTCCTAATTTAAGCTCAGTGCTGGTGATGAACACCTCACTGACTTCCCTCCCTTGAAATCATCTTCCTCATGGTTGTGGAAAAGGACTCATCTATCATGAGTGAGTTGACTTATTTAAATTGCATCAAACTATCATGTTTTAAAGCTATGTCAAGACCAGGCTTTCCTCCAGAATAGTACTTCATGATCCAATGGTTTCCCTTGCAGAAACGTTTTTTCCTGAATTGAAACAGAATGAAATATGTGCTGTTTCATGACATGTCTATTTCATTTTTTACTCTGAGCACTGATTCATATTCTTGACTTGTTTTTTCCTATATGGTACAGTCACTTTGCTCTTAATTGAGTATATATTTACAATAAAAATGTATTTTTTACTCTGAAACTTTTTCACTCAGTCATAATTTATAATTTTCTACTTCTTTATTATATGTTGCACAAAATAGTCTCATAGCTTTTCTCTCATCAAAAGATAAATAAATCTTTCTAATTGAAACATTAAGTGACTCAGAATGTGACACTAAATAAGACTCTAGAAATACATTCCTACAGTGTAATTTTATATACTAATTTGATTGGTTGTATTAGATCCAGGCTCAAGTCCAGCCAAGTAAAGTAGATAGCCTCCCATGTGAGGAGAACTGGGAGCAACAACCACACAGAAAATATGAAGACTATATTAATTCATGATAAAGGTGCTACATATGCAAATCTAATTAGGAGTCCCAGGCTGGGGTTTAACTCAGTTGGTAGAGTGCTGCTCTGTGCTCTCTAAGGCCCTGGGTTTGATCCTCAGCACTGCATAAAATGGGAGAAGGACTAGGCAGCCCACTCCCAAAGCAATCAACCATCAAAAACCCTATGAATACCAGAAAAACACTCATGTAGTACCAGGCATGGCACAATGTCAAGGAGGATCGCTATGAGTGGGACTCAATCTGATGGCACCGAACAACATCTAAAATATTTAATTATCTTATTATATTTTCTAAAATAGTTAGTGTTTCATAACTCATATTTAGAAATTCAATCCATGGGAAAATGGTTTAATGGAGAAAGGGTGAAGGTCTTTTTTAAATATATGGATATTCATATTTGATTAATCAATTCTATTTATTTATCCACTGCATTGCATTTGCAGGTTAATCATGTACAAGTGAACTTCTGTCTCACCTTAGGTTACTTGTAAAGCATAGCCTAAACCAAGGGCATATAGGCAGATCATATATCTTAGAAAGTTATTCCGGGAAGCTAACAGTCCAAGGAGAGTGTAGCAGGTAAGGAAGGAAAACCAATACCCAGGTGCATTACTAGCTGTTTATCACTGTGAATAACTGAGGCTCAGTCCATCTGAAGTACAGAACATGTCTCAGAATTGCCTGCCCATAACACAAAGGAAAGGGATATTTATTTGCTGGTACTCATTCCCTGCTTGGTAGTTGCACAAAGAGTGTCAAATCCTCTGCAATTTCAATTACACATGCATCAGACTGGTTGAATGTGTACTGCCGGTGTATCCCACAGTATCAGAGAAGTCTTGGGTTGGAATACAGCAGATCCATGGTACAGATGAGGTGAGGCATTAATGGCTACCTCTTCATGTACCAGGTTACTGCATTGGCTAGCATAGAAAGTTAGACTGAGAAGATGTGAATACAGACATGCAAAATGCTTGATAAAGTTCACCCTTATATCAATCAGATTTACCTAAACACAGTCAGAGACCATCCATAAGAAGCCTCAACACAAAAATCTGCTATTACCAACCATTTTGAAGTGAGGTTGGTATGTGTCTCAGCTTAATCTTGATTTCGGTCACCTACAGTCATCACTTCATCCTTATCAGATTGCTTGTCCTGAAAGAGATCAAGTCCTCTTTGGACTAAAGACAGAAGGATTAACATAGTTCCAAGGACAAGATAGTGAGTATGTATTGCTGTCATTTACACATAAAAGCAAACTAAGTAAAATGTATTCACCATATCAGTAACCACTGTATCAATCTAGTCCAAAGATGATGCCATTTGGTTAGTTTAGTAGTAGGTCAATATCCAAAGTCCATGCCTGTAATGACACCCTGGATCCTGACTAGAACTGACTGACCCAAGAGAAGATTCCTGACCTAGTTGTACAAGGCAGATTCTTTAAAGAGACTAGAAAGAAATATAAACTGATAGTCAGGAGATTCGTCCTGGTAATCTGAACTACCAAGAGAGAGTGTCAGTAAACTTTTGATAATGAGGTCCCTAGAAGGCTGTCTCTGTTGCTTTCCTTTCTGAGTCCTTAGTTACTAAATTCTTCCTTTGATTTTGAGTGATAATTCAATATCCTTTAATAAATTTCCCATTTTATTTAAGGTTAATAGAGTTGAGTTTTCTTATTTACAACCAAATGATCCCACAAATAATAATAACATTTAAAGAATTAGCAGAAGATAGCAGTCCAATGTCATGAAACATATTCCATTTTTTTCTAGGGTTCTTGTTTTCCTTGCCTTTTTTCCCTCCTATTCCATTAATGGATAAAGTCATATCATTTATATATTTAACATACAAAGGAGCCAGTTGTTCTGCCAATAGTTGGAAATAGTTTGATTTTTTATTTAGTGAAGATACCTTAGCAGTTACACTAGCTGTGTCACAAGATGATTTTATTCTCCCAACTCAACAGAAGAAGAAGTCATTCAAGAGTCCAAGTGAAGAAAGGAGCAAAAAGAGATAGAAAGGGATGCTTGGCAATGACTTATATTTACCCAATTATGTTTGGGTCACTCTGAATCCCATGGGACATTGTTCAGTATACCAAGAAAAATGTTTTCCTCTATAATTAAACTGGAGAAATATTGATTTGAAGTTAGTAAATTTTCTAATGTTGATCTACTCAGTCTTTAATACTCAATGTATGCCATGAATCTTCAACAGACATGCTATAGAAAAATTTCTAAATTCATTTGACCACAAAACAGATTTATAATAGAATACCTAGAAAGGTTTTGGACCTGATATACATACTTCAGCACATTCTCATCAGGAGAAAAGGAATTACTGGAGTTCAAAGTGTGTATTCTCATTGTTATCAAAGAACTAAACTGTGTGATACTGTGATGAATAATAAATGTTCAATAAATGAGTGAGTGAATGGTTAAACTGGTATCATCATCTTGATGAGAACATATGACTAGATTGTTCTTTGTTTTAGAGAAAATTGTTGAATGATTGTGATGTGTGGTTTTATTGTAAAAAAGTAATTTATAAGCATAACTTATTTAAACCTAATCAAAAATCTGTGACATAGATTTTCCATCATATTGGTGAACAAACAGAGGCTTAAAAACTGTGCAAAGACACAAACCCAGCAGGTGGAAGTCAAATCTGAGAGCCTAGCTCCATCTGCTTCTGGATCCTGCATTCACACTCAGCATGATGCTGTCTCTACATTTGTCTCAAATTTTCTGCCATTTGATAAAAAGCCTCATAGGTATAAGATATGAACAAGTCCAGCTTTTATTTGCTCTTGGTTCTGAGCCAAAAAAAAAAGAAAAGAAAAGTCAGCCAGGCATAGTGATACATACCTCTAACCCCAGCAATTTGGGATGCTGAGGCTGGAAGACTGCAAGTACGAGGCCAGAGGGAGCCAGCACAACTTAGTGAGACCCTGTCTCAAAATTAAAAAATAATAAAAAGGGCTAGTGGTGTTGCCCACTGGTAGGTCATTTGCCTAGCATGTACAAGTCCCTAGGTTCAAACCCCAAGTACAACCAGAAAATAAAATAAAATAAATATAAGGAAACAGAAAAAAAATATTCCATGGTACCTGGTATCTGGCCTTCACCTGCTCTCAATGAAGTGAAAATGTGTGGCAAGATGCCTCTAGAAAGGAGTTAGTAAAACTGAACTCTACCCCAACTCTGAAGGCTGCTCGACCTTCAGTGTCTTCATTTGTAAAATGGAAACAAGATGACTTACTTTATCAAGTTGTTCTTGAGATTAAAAATTATATATATATATATATATATGAAGAGGTAAGAATGATAACAGAAACACGAACTCTAGAGCCAGACTGGGATTTGAATTCCAGATCTAGTATTTCCTAACTGAGGAATCTTGCTAAAATGATCTAATGTACAGCTGCTTAGTTTCATAATCTGTAGAATTGATTGGAAATAGTGTCTCATGCATAGAGTTGCCAAGAGAATTAAGTGAGTCAATATTTATAATGCATTTAAAACCATTTCTAACTCATAGATAGCACTGTATTCAAGTTAGTTGTATTAGGTAATTAGAAAATGGTACCTGTTATATTGGCCCATGGGCATATGGAAAAAGCATGATGCTTTAAAAAGAAAGAAGAACTTTAATTTGACAACTATCCCTGCCATTATTGCATATAGGGCCTCGTCAACTTGATTTTTCCACACATAATTTTTCTGTAAAATGCAAACAAAAAACTGTCTTACATAGCTTTCAGGAGGATTGTTGTTATTGTTAGGTGGCGTTGAGTAGGTATCTGACTCATAGCGACCCCATGTGCAACAGACGAAACACTATTGTCAGTGGTTCTCTGCTGTTCATAGGGTTATCAATGATGGACTGATTTTTGGGAGTGGGTTGCCAGGTCCATCTCCCAAGCCTACAGCACCTGGTGCCACAGGGGTACAGCTGCAGTCAGGAGGATTAGACTGTTCATAATATGTAAAATCTTAGCACATAGTTTTCAATAAAAATTTGTACCATATATTCTTAGTTCTAATCTTCACCCTTTTAGCACTCTTAAAGGACTAGAAAATCATATGCAGATTTGAATCCCATGCAGATTGGATTCTCAAGAGAGAGATCCCTCCCCTCAGAGTCCAATCCATACTCATTTCTAGTCCTGATCTGAATTTGTAGCCTGATCTAAAACAGTTGAAAGGGTACAGATGAGAAATAAGAATATGTAGTAGTTTCCTCCTTCTCTTCCTTCCTTCCTTTCTTCTCTTCCTTCTGTAGTAGGCTTGCTCCCTGAAAATCTTAAATATAAAATAAGGGAAATTTTTCAAAATTGTGTGGTGAACCTTTCAAAGAGATAATCACTAAATACAATAATCTTTCCAAAGGATTTTTGATGTTAATATAACTCAGATACTATAGTAGGAAATACAACATCTCAAAATATTTGTTTTTCTTGAATATATATATTTTTTTCAACCAGTATATTTACTAAGAAATTTTACTATCTGCCTTAAATGGATACTTTGTTGTTGTTATTAGGTCCCATAGAGTCCAACTCATAGTGACCCTCATATGGTTTTCAATAGCTAATTGTTTTGGGATTGTTTCTGGAGTAGATTACCATGTCCTTCTCCCATTTATGCAGTGCTGGGGATTGAACCCAGGTCCTCAGAGAGTGCAGAAGTGGCAAATGAAGACCTGAGAGAATAAGTAAACAGTGCAAAATCTGGGGGATATTTTAGACATGGCAAGTTGCTAAAAGTTGCATTTTTTGATCAAGGAGATTTTCTCACAATCCTCTGATTTAATGTATGTCTAATGAGGCAGAGAATCTTAAGTCAAATAATCTCTTACTAATGCTAAACACTTGAGCTCTGTGAAATTACTTATAGCTTCATATACAATCCTCAACACAAGCATTATGGAAAAATAATCATTATGAGTGGTATTGATGCTGTGATTAAATGCAATCTTGCTTTATTTCCTTTGAGGAACTTAACATGTTATAATGTGAAGATATGCAAAGATGTTCTAACCAATCAGTACTAATAACATCATACCTGGCAAATGATTTTTATAGCTCACAAAGGAATTTTACATACATTATCATACATCATCTCTGTGATTTAAATAACACAAGTATTATCATCCTGTTTTACAGATTAAGAAAAATAAGACACTGAGAGGTGAAATTTTATGTCTAAAGATTCACAGCTTATAAAAATATACAACTCAATACTAGCTTTATCTTAAAATGAAAAATGTTACTTCTACTTAACACTACTTCTCAGCAATGTAGGGGGTAAAAATAAAAACTAAAAAAATGATTTTTAAAAACTTGCTCAAATACAAAAGAATAGAGTTGGTGATTTTTTTAAATAAAGATATTTATCATTGACAGTAATGAATCCCAAAGTAGGCTTTTTAATTTAATTAACTACTTCTGGCACATGCTCTACCCTGATTCCCAAATTCCTAATATTTAGGAGCCCTAAAACTCTGGATGGGATGTGATTTAGCTCAGTTGGTAGAGTGCTGCTCTGCAGTCTCTATGGTCCCGAGTTCAATTCCCAGCACCACAAAAACGGGAGAAAGACGTGGCAACCCACTCCCGAGGCAAACCAACTCCCGAGGCAATCCCAAAACAATCAGCCATTGAAAACCCTATGAGGGTTGCTATGAGTCCGTCACGACTCGAGGGCACCTAACAACAACAACGACAAAACTCTGGATACAGCCATAACCCTTTAAACCTAATGTCCCCTTTAAATCTATCCCTGTGCTTCATGATAGCACCAGATCTGCCCATTTCTTCTCCCATTCTCTAAAATAAATACATGGCATAAATAGAACTAGCCCCTATAAATTCCACAAGAATTTGTTTTAATTTTCCCTTCATTATTTTTGATGCACACTATGGTATATGTTTGAAATCTATCATCTTTATGAAAGTATGTAAAATCTTTCAGTAATCTTCACCCTTAGAGGATAGTTGGGGAACTGGCAAATAGTCCCTGAGAACACCAGTTAATGATGAGCTGGAATAGTTAGAGTTAAAAATGAAAAAGCAAAAAGTGAAAAAATGTTTTAGAGTATTATTAACTTTCTTTGAGAGAAGTATTGTGTGAGTAGATTTTAAAATAAAGTATTCTCAGCCCTAAGTATGTCTTAAATAACATGTAAGTATGTATGTGAGTGTATGGGTGTGTGTATTTAAACCAAAGAAGAAAGTCATCACTTAAAATTGAAAAGTTAAACTTACATTTAAATGCAAGAAGAAAAGTTCTCATCTCTGGCATAATAAAACGTTTATATTCACAATATTATTTATTCATTGACTTTTTCTACCATCACTATTCCCTTGATTGTCCTTCACCTTTTAAAAACAGGACATGACAGCAGCAATGGCTGTATTAGTGAGAGAATTCCAGAGAGGAAACAATCTTGCTTATTTTTATAGCACCAGGGCTCTTTCCTTACATGCACATCTTGGGAACTACCATATGTGCCAGAGAGTGATAGCAGCGGGAGAGTGATGAGGAGCCTTTGGGAGGAAAGGCAATGATTCCAAAGGGGAATCTAAATCTCCCAGCTGCTAGGGGGTTAGATGCTGAAAATGTCATTTTCCTAAATAACCCAAGCCTTTCTCTTCATTTCCAAACATGCACTTTTGCTTAGTGCCCTTGCTCCAGCTCCCACATGGTAGGGGGCAGTATATCAACCACATTACACCTAACTCTGAATGCTGTTTTGCAAAAGTCCAAGGGGCATCAATTCACGGGACAAGAGCACACTTTTTTTTTCAAATCTGATACACCAGAATTCCTCTGGCCACTTCCCCATTCTCTAGTCAGTATGTGTCAATTTTAAATGTTTTAACATTAGTTAAATATCCCTGGCAGGTAGAAGAACCTCCAAGACATATTAAAGATAGGAAATTTAAAGAGGCAGGGGATGTAGTAATAATTTAAAATCATAATAGTTATTTTTATAGCTGACTGTACTTGTTTTACATTAGTTTTATTATAAAAAATATAGCAAAACAAAATTAATGATAGATGAAAGAGATAAAATAATATGATCCAGGCAATTTTAGAAGAAAAATTGTGTACCAATATGGAAATTTCGGTGTAGAAGGAATTGATAAATCATTTAGTCTTGCCTCTTGATTTCTCACCCTTCATTTTATTGATTTGAAGTCTCAGACTCAGAGAATATTTCTAATGTGGTAGTTGATGGCTAAGGCCCAAAAGTCTGAATTTTAAGACAGTGTTTTTCTTTATACCAAGGAGCATTTATTTACTAAACAAAAGTTTATTGTTGAGTTTATATCCCAATCATCAAAACAAAATTAAATCAATAAGAATTTTTAATAAACATTTTAATGGTAGAACTGGGAGCATAAACACATGAAAGTTTCCTTGGACATTAAAAACCTATGCTTATTACATTGCTTTCCCTACTTCTTTCTAACTAGCCAAAAATATATTTTTGTCAATTAGAGTTTAGAAAAAATGTTAAATTCTCTGCTTAATTTTGATGATAACCAAGGTTCATCTTTATACCTAGGAAAATCTGATTCAAGGTGAACAATCCTAATAGTGTTTTTATTATCTTTTTTAAAAAACAGATACAGTAAGTTGATTTCCTCAGAAGCCTCAGACACCTCTGCACACATATAAATTTGCCAGTTGGGCTGTTCGGGAGCTGTTAGGCATAGATTCCCATACAAATATAGGAAATACAACTCTGGCTCTTGATCAAAAACATATTCTCAATGTACTCAGAATATAGTAAAAAAAAATGAAAATAAACAATCTCCCCAAGTGCTGTGTTTGTTATTACCTTATTTTCAATGTCATATGTTAAATGGAATATTGGAAAGACCAAATATAATACTGGGAGTACATTATAATGGGGAAAAAAGCCCTCAATTTGTCTAATAAAAAAAAGCAGCTAAGTGAATATCCCTCTTCCTTTTTAAAAAAATTTTCCAGTACAGCTTCATGCCTATAGGTAAAGGCATAAATCGCAAAGAGAAGCAATCGAGTATCCATGTATCTGTCTATTAGTTTGTGGCTACCCAGCCAATTTAAAATAAAATATTCAACTATGTTTCATCTTATAACCTCTAGTGGAAAAGGGAAAAAAACAATAAAATTGAGTGAAGTTTTATAAGAGCTACTGAAGTGGTATCACAATCTCAAAATGTTTTCACTCAAAGGAAAATGTACGGTCCACTTTCTGAGTTTCATCATACCAAAACAGTTGTTTAAAAGAAATGTCTTGGGGATTAAGTGAATTTTTCACTTTTCAGGTGATGTTGATAAATTGTAGATATTGTTAAAATCCACTGTAAAAAGAAATAGTTTATTAGTGAGTAATAAATAAGTCTATAATATTCTAAATACAGAGAAAGTTTAAATGCAATATTCATTATCAAGCTTCAGGCTAAGTTAGGATTTTATAAAATTGCTTAATTTAGGTACTTGTGCAAGGCAATGCCTTACTCTCAGGCTTCTAAGACATTTTTAGAAATGAATATGGTCTAGATAGATGTGTTCTACTGTAACAAAAATGGCTTTCACCAATAAAATAAGTAATTTTAGTTCTTGGAAATACTAGTACTTTTTAATTGTGGGTAGGGGGAAAATATTTTGAAAAATAGATTTGTCAGGAAGCAATTTCACTTTTATTTGGTCATTTTAAAATTGCATTTAAAAATTACAAAGTATTAGCCGAGCGCAGTGGCACATGCCTGTAATCCCAGTGACTTGGGAGGCAAAGGCAGGAAGATCATAAATTGGAGATGAGAGGCAGTCTGCATAATTTAATAAGATCCTGTCTCAAAAAAGTAAAAAAATGGGCTGGGGCTGCAGCTCACTGGTACAGCACTTGCAAAGCATGAAAGCACTAGGCCCTGGGTTCAACCCCTAGTACTGGAAAAAAAAAAATTACAAAGCATTGAAGTTGCATAAACTCATTCCAATTTGCCAGCAATGAGTTCTGCTGACCCTATTTCAAGATTGGAATGATTTGTTTTCTCCCTTTATTGGTAAATGTTGGTGGGGTACAGGCTAATACAGCTTTGGCTTTTTCCATTATGCAACTATTATATCACTTTTGGTTACACTTTTATCAACTCACAATGTTTATGGAACTTTTTGAGTAATATGTAATAAAACTCACATGCGTATTTGGGTTATATTCCTCTATTTTTCCCATGTACTCCTGAAGTTGCATCGTTTACATTGAGGTTATCCTCCCCTCCTTCATTCCTCTACATTGATTCTCCCCCCATCCCACCTTCTACAACCTTCACTTCTCTTTGCTAGTTTCTTTCTTTCTATTATTTATATTGGAATGTTTTTGATAATTGCTGAAATCATACTTCCACAAACCAGAGCCTATGCTGAGTGGAAACCGTTTTCTACTAACTCTTTGCACCGCCCTGTATTTCATAAGCAGGTAACTAACTCTTCACAATAGTTACTGTTGTCTGGAAACTAGCACTAATTTTGCCCCATTTACTTGACACAACTGTCCTGGAACATTTTGTCCACCACATTCACCTTTCATCTTGTCTTTGCCAGATACTAGCCAGAGTGGTATATTTTTCTATATTCCCTAAAAACAAACCTGGGTATGATAATGGAGTCTGATTAGGTGGCTTCAAGATCTTCATGACAAGCTGCTATTTGCCATCCAGAAGTCAAATACTGTAGTACTGAAGTAGCTACATTGGAAAATAGCCTAATAGTTCCTGTAAAGTTTTAAAATAAGCCAACATGTGGTCTGGCAATGACACTCATAGCATATACTATGAATAATGAAAAGCTACATCTACAAAAATAAATTATATATGAGGATCTACAGCAATGTTATTCATAATAACCAAAAAGTGAAATAGCTAAAATGTCCATTGATTAACGAATGGATAAAATATGATATATCCATACTATGAAATATCATTCAGCAATAAAAAGAAATGAAGTGTTCATATATGTGACAGCAAGATGAACCTTGAAAAGACAGTGCTAAATGAAATAACCCCAGCCTTCTGTCAGCTTGTCATGCTGTGGGGGCTGGCACATGTTGCTGTGATGCTGAAAGCCATGCCACTGGTATTTCAGATACCAGTAGGGCCACCCATGGTGGACAGGTTTCAGCTGAGCTTCCAGACTAAGATAGAATAGGAAGACAAACCAGCAGCCCACTCCCAAAACAATTAGCTATTGAAACGCCTATGAATAGCAGAGAAGCACTATGAAATATAATGCCAGAAAATGAGCCCCTTAGGCTGGAAGGCATTCTAAAAACAACTGGGGAAGAGTTGCCTTCTCAAACTAGAGTTGGCCTTCGGACCACCTTCTACAGATGGGAAATTACTCAAAATGAGAAGAAAATTAGTGTCTGCAACAACGTGCTCAAACATAACAAGATTGTGAGCATGGGACAGTGTTGGGAAGTGTTTTGTTCTCTTTTACATAGGGTCATTATGAGTCAAAACATAATTGCACTCAACAGCATCAACAACAACAAGTGAAATAAGCCAATTAGATAGGAAGAAGGTTGAATTCTATTTGTATGAAATGTCCAGAATAGGCAGATCCATAAGTGGATTAGTGGTTGCCTAGGGTTGTAAGAGTAGAGGCATGAAGCAGGAGGCGTGACAGCTAATGGGTATGATGAGGGTTTTCTTTGTTTTGATGAAAATATGCTAAAATTGATTGATTATGGTGATAGTTGCTCAATGCCATGAATATTCTAAAAGCCATGTAACTGTACCACTTAACTGTATGAATTATATGTATAGGAAATATAACTCAGTAAAATTTTTGAACCCCAAAATTCAAATTAAAGAACTCTCAGAATTTTGTTTTCCACCCTCCCCCTGTTGTTGTTGTTGTTGTTAGGTGCCATCGAGTTGTGTCCGACTCATGGCGACCCTCATAGGGTTTTCAATGGCTGACTGTTTCGGGATTGTCTTGGGAGTGGATTGCCACATCCTTCTCCCATTTTTGCGGTGCTGGGAATTGAACTCAGGAACCTCAGAGACTGCAGCGCAGCGCTCTACCAACTGAGCTAAATCCCAGCCCACCCTCCCCCTAGACAGCAGAAATAGATACTTTGTTTGCATAATAAAATTAGTAATGTCTAATATTGTTGTGGGAAAAGGACCCAGCAACCCACTCCCAAAAGCAATCTTCCCTTGAAAACCCTATGAATAGCAGAGAAGCACTGACAATAGTGTTTCGCCTATTGTGCGTAGGGTCGCTATGAGTCAGACACTGACTGCTGTTGTTGCTGTTAGATGCCCATGATTACCTAAGCAATGACCTTTTGTTATCAAAAAGTCACCAAAATATTCAGAATTTAACATAGGCATATGTATATAATAAAAGTGTATGTATTAATACACTCAAATTTACACATACATTTATTATAGAAAATACCCTGAGCCACTATTCAACAGGTGGAACATTCTGTCTAATTCCAGTCAGTCATAGCCAGTTTCCCAACAGCCTCCCCAAGGGTTTTATGAGCAGGACCAATTAGGCAGTATTGCTTTATTGGATTGTTAAGGCCTGCCAACAGTGTGGTGAATTGCACAGCTGTCACATCAGTTCATGAGTGATAGTCAGCAGAAAGACAATAATAGTAACAAAAGCATCCAGTGTACAAATCACAGGAAAAAAGAAGAGCCTAACTGTTCTAAAGCAGTTGGGAAATCATTATGGGAAAAGATAAACATACATTAATTTCTGGATATTTTATATTATGGAAGTGAGTCTAAAACACAAGAGGAGCTCAGGAAGGGATTGACTTCCTCCCAATGCTCCCAGTAGGATCTTGCTAAGACCTTAAAGGCCCTAGAACTCTTTCTTTTGAAGATTATTCCCAACAGAATATCAAATATGTACAGATATTTCTCACACCCTACTATCCCAGATAGCAATGGAGGCAGAGATAAAGCCATAGATAGGAAT
This sequence comes from Pedetes capensis, assembly GCA_007922755.1. Lineage (NCBI taxonomy): Eukaryota > Metazoa > Chordata > Mammalia > Rodentia > Pedetidae > Pedetes > Pedetes capensis. The sequence goes on from VMDO01007959.1 coordinate 39,248, forward strand.
TATGTCAACATCTATCTCTCTGCAGATGTGTAAAGACAACTTGAAAGTCTTTGTTATAACTTTCTTAGTTTATAGCTAACTATGCTTGTTAGCATAGATTCTCCATTTTGCATACTAAGAAAGGATTAAATGTTCAAAGGATTTATTAATGAAAACATTTGTGTGAAAGAAAATGGTAGGTGGGGAAAAGCAGGCATGAGAGAGTTTGGGAGAATTTTCAGACCAGGATGCAGCTCTCACTAGAAGGAGAGAGAGAAGGAATGTTGGGTAGAAACCTCCTCCTCCATGCAGTCTAAGGAAATTTTGCCAAGGCTACTGGGAACTTCTTGAGTTAAAGTCTGGCATTAGAGGAAGCCCATGTCTCCCAAAAATAAAAGTCTGCACTGTATCTCTGACTTGCTCCATCACTGGTTGGGAGAACTCCATGGGAAGCCTGTCTTCAATTCTAACTCAGGAACAGCTTTCGGAATATGGTTCCTTGGGGATTTGGTCAATTATACTCTCTGTGGTTGAAAGTCTACAAGATATAGTCTCATGGTCACCACACTATGATTCACAAACACCATCTGTTCTCATGAATTCTTACACTGTGAAAATATCTAATCTGGGAGTTATTTTTTGAATGTAAGGAAAACTTTATTAATGTGTATTGTGGTGATAATAAACTGGGCATAAATCTTGATTTATAGATAGCTAATAAACACTTATTAATTTTAATTTTGTAATCTTTTTTATTTGTTGTTGTTGTTGTTAGGTGACGTCAAGTTGGTAGCCGACTCAGAGCGACCTAATGTACAATAGGCGAAACACTGTTGTCAGTGCTTCTCTGCTTTGCATAGGGTTTTCAATGGCTGATTGATTTTAGGGAGTAGATTGCCAGGTCTGTCTCCCAAGCCTACAGCACCTGGTGTTCCAAGTGGTCTCCCATCCAAGTACTAACCAAGCCTGACCCTGCATAGCTTCTATATCCGACAGGATCGGATGCTACAGGGCTACGGCTATAGGCATCTTGTTTATTGTTGTTGTTGTTGTTAGGTGCCGTCGAGTCGGTATCCGACTCATAGCGACCCTCATAGGCTTTTCAATGGCTGAGTGCTTCGGGATTGCCTTGGGAGTGGATTGCCAGGCCCTTCTCCCATTTTTGTGGTGCTGGGAATTGAACTCGGGTCCTCAGAGACTGCAGCACAGCGCTCTACCCACTGAGCTAAATCCCAGCCCATCTTGTTTATTAGATGTGGTAAATTGCAGAAATGTCCCCAGTCTTCCCCCTTGCTCTTTATCTACATTCTTTGCAGTATGATTTTCCATTCCTTTCACCCAAAGTCTATTTTCTCACTCTTTAAATGTTAATTGGCTTTTTAAGTTGCCTTCATCAGTAGGATGTGGCAGACACCAAGTTCAGAGAAAGGACCACTCAGCTGAACATCTCACTTATAATTAATAGTAAATTAGTCTTTAAATTCTATGTGGGGTAATTTGTTACTTAGAATCAGGTGACTAATACATTGGTTATCAAACACTTGAAAGCTTATATTCAAGCCCTTGGCCTAGTACTTTGTGTATTTAAACCTAATATCAACAGTTGGTTTTAGTTTTGTTTTTTGAGGAAAAGATGAGAATCTTTATTCCGTTCCACCCAGGAAGTTCCCTAATTCTACTACAAATTTGTCCCCCTCTTCCTTGGTGATCTCAGATCTTCATACCACAAGGTCATAGGGAAGGACAGCCCCTGCTAGGCCAAAGTAATCTCTAGTTGTACCCTTTCCCCAGAACACATCAACCTGACCAATAAACCTTTCTCAAATTGTGTTGTTCCAGAGGAGATTTAATGTCCCTTTTAACTTCCAGAAATAAAAGTAACTGATAATTCCTAAGTAGAATATTCTGACTTAAAAAAAATGAAGAAAAGGAAGGGAAAAAAGGGAAATGAGAAGGAAGCTAACAAAAATATACCAACAAAACATAATTTCTAAATTTCTGTGAGCTCTATTATATGTGAGGCACTGTATTAAGCACTATTTAAATGTGGACTATCTTTTCATCCTAACACTACTGTGCTGCATTTATTGAGAAACTAAAGAATCAAGCAGTGAACAATGTCCTGCAGATCACACTACTGGTGGGTGTCAGATTGAGGAGTAGAATTGATATGTGTCTGGTTCCATTGCCTATGTTCTTAGCTACCAAACTCAGTATCCCTGTTACAGATTCTCTCTGAACTGGGTTTATTTAACAGAGTGGAATGGAAGTGGTTTTGCAATACTTTCAAGAGAGTAAGCCTACTTTACCCAATTGTTATTGTATTTTTCCACATGTTGATAAAGATATACAGAACAAATATATATTAAGGGTCAATTCAAGACACTCTTCCTTTTATTCATGGTATTGGAGGGCTGAACCCAGGGCCTCATGCATATTTTACAAGTGTTCTCCCACTGAGATGCACCCTCAGTCTTTTTTTTTTTAATCTTGAGACAGGGTCTTGCTAAATTACCCAGGTTACCTCTGGCCTTGAACTTGCAATCCTTCTGTCTCTGCTTCCTGAGTCACTGGGATTACAGGCATGCACCACAGAGCCCTACTTAATCCCTAAATTTTTATACTGACAACCATTACATGTCAGCCATGTATGTTTTCTTATCTTCTCTCTTATATTAACCCATTTTCTGTTGCTATAACAATATCTGAGACTGGGTAGTACTCTTTTTAAAAAAGAGTACTTTATTTAGTCCACAATTCCTGAGGTTCTGGAGCATTGCACCAGGATCTTTGCAAATGTCTTCCTGGCTGCATCACAACATGGCAGATGGCATCATGGCAGGGACATCCAACAGAGGGAGAGATGACATGGTAAAATGGGAGGCCAGACAGCGAGGAGGGCCCAATCTGGTTTTGTTTTGTTTTGTTTTTCTCCAATTCTAAGGATCAGGGCTTTGCACATGCTAGGCAAGCACTCTACCACTTAAATAATCTCCAGCCTCCTGAGTTTTCTTATAATAACTCCTTCCTTCAAGAACTAACTCCATGAGACCAGTATTGACCCCTACTAAGGTCAGTGCCTCCTCTGACCTAATCAATTCCACTATGGTGTCCCCCTTAAAGGTCTCATCACCTCCCATACTCCCATATGGTGACCAATTGCCTAGCACATGAAAATGCTTGGATGATACACTCAGATCAGATCATCTCCTAACCAAAGTAACTCCCTCTGTCAGATCTACCAGGCTCTTATAAGTCAGCAATATTATCCTTCCACTAAAAGCAATTCCTGTATTTCACAATAACAAATTATTGCTTTTTGAAAAAATAAAATATTTCTCTAGTAAGATTTTATAGTTGCTGCAATTATCATATAGCCATTTTTATGATTGTACTACATTCCACAGATTTCCTATGTAACTAATATCTTTATAACTGAGATTTTCTCTTCTTTCATTTCCTGCCTATGACTATTTTGTGGAATTCTCTTTAAATTTATGAACTATGTTCTTGGACTCAACAGTTTAAAAAAGATTTAAAAAATGTGTTTCTGTCCCTAGAAGCTTTATCAAGTTTTTACCCTTGCCTTCTGATCATCTCTAGTGTCCAGTATAATGGCCAACAAAGTATCTTCTTGTCTATAAGTTTTATAATAATGATCACACATTGAGAAGAATTCATTCTGTAAACCTCTGAATGATTTTGACTTTAAAAATCCTCTTGTAATTTTCCATCATGTAGAAAATAAAGCTAAAAAAAACACATGATAGCAAAAATACCACATGTATTTCATGTGCCTATGAATGAATCAGATCAGTATGTAAATGAGGAATTAGGAGATAGAGAAGGGGACACATTATTATTGCACATGTGTTCATTATTTCTTGAAGGTCCTACACTTCTTTCATAAATTTGCCTATCATCCTATCATGTCTATAAGGTATATGTGTGTGGAGTTTTTTGTTTGTTTGCTTGCTTGCTTTTGATTGTTTGTTTCTTTACTTGTTTTGAGTCAGGCATGCTGGCACCACACCTGACTCAAAAAATCCCAGCTACTCAGGAAGCTGAGGCAGGACAATTCCTAGTTTAAGGCCAGAGACAGCTGGTACAACTTATTGGCACCCTGACACAAATTTTAAAAATAAAAATAGGGGTTGGAGAGGCAGCTCAGTAGTGGAGCACTTGCCTTCCAGGTGTGAAGACCTAGGTTCAAACCCCTAGTACTGCAAAAATAAATAAATAAATAAAATTATTAGAGAGTTAATATTGTCCTTCTGGCAACACAAATACACACAAAAAGGTGCATATTTCCAAAGCACATGGAAAATAATTTTGGATTTGGAAGCATGAGCTGATTTGCTTCATGTGAAATGCTGCCTTCCACACATCCATTGATCATCATTGCTCTTTTATACAAGGTACAGTAGGTGGGATGAACATGTGGCTGAATGCCAGAATGGCCTGATGCTTACCAGGATATGAGGCAGCAAGTTCCTCAACCCTCTGAACCTTAATTTTCTCACTTTGTAAATAAAAATAAACTCATCTGCACTGAGGAGTTGATAAGAAAATTAAATGAGATAATGTACTTAAAATATATAAACAAAAATTCTCCACTTCATATAGGTCTCTCAATAATGGTAGTATCACTATTGGCTCTGAAGGTATTTCAAAATATATTCAAATAACTATCTAAAACTCAGCTTTGAAATGTTTAACATGTATTATTAATGACTAGAACTACAGTTTCTGAATTCTAATGGCAACTGGTCAAATATATCACTAGTTGACTAAATGAAATTTTACTGATGAGAATTCTTTGATCATTCAAGTGCACCAGGATGACTGTAGGGTTGCTGAGGAGAAATCTCTTTCAACTCCACTCTCCATGAACGAATAAAACATTTTAAATTAAGGGGTTATGCTTCCTCCATGTATAGATGTGTCAAAAGGGAAGCTGTTCTCTTATAGTATATTTTATATAGGCTGTCCACATATACCATATACTATAACATCACAGTCTACTCCTGAAAACAATCAACCATTGAAAATCCTATGAGGGTCACTATAAGTCAGACTAGACAGCATCTAACAACAACAACAACGTAACATCACACACACACATACACACCCACACTCCAGTCAACAGAAGGTAAACAGTCCTACAGAGAAAAATAAAGTAGCGAAGTAGATAGATAATGTGCTAGTGAGGGAATAGTTGCTATTTTAAATAAGACAGGCACAGAAGACCTCAGTGTTAAAATACCATCTGAGTAAAATCTGAAAAGGAGTTTAAAAAGCTATCCACATGCATAATATGAAGGAAGGGATTCCAGGCTGAGAGAACAGCCAGTGCTAAAGACCAAAGGCAGAAATATGTTTGCTCTGGTCAGGGAAGTATAAGAAATGCACGGCTGGGGCTCAGTGATCAAGCTGAGCCCTGTCTCCACTCTGGCTTTACTTCAAAGGAGGTATGGGGTCACTAGAATTTTAAAGCAGAGGAGTAGCATGATCCAGGATGTTGAAAAGAAACACTTTCAGTTTTCTGTGGAGACAGATAGTAGGATGGAAGGAAGGAAGCAGGGAGAACAGGTTTGGAGGTCATTAGCAAAAGGTAGTTTGTTAAACAGGGGAAATTTTGAAAAAATAATGTTTGGATTCTGAATACGTTTAAAGCAGAAATGACAGAGCTTGTGAACAGAAAGGTTATGAGGTATACTATAAATCATAGTAAGTTCATGGTTTTTCATTCGAGCACCAAGAAAGAAGATGTAGTCATTTACTCAGACAAGGAAAGCTGATGAGAAGTTTGCAGGGAAGTTAAAAGTTTAGTTTGGGACATGTTGACTTTAAGATTTCTATTAGAAGTGCAAGTATTTATCCAAGTCTGAATTTTAACAGGAAAATATAGGTTACTATTTTGGCTTAGATTTTAAATGTCTCCTAAGGCCCATATCATAAAAACTTGATCACCAACTTGGGGTGCTCAAGGAGGTGGTGGTACCTTTAGGAGGTGGGGCCTCGTGGAAGAAAGTTAGGTCATCAAGAATTCACCATTAAAGGGGATATTGGGACCCCAGCCCCTGCCTCTCTTGTTGCTTGCTGACCACCATGAGGTAAACAGCTTTGCTCTACCACATGTTTCCTGACATGATGTCCTGCCTTACCACAGACCCCAAAACAACACAGCCAAGTGACTATGGACTGAACTATGAAACTGTGAGCCAAAATAAATCTTTCCTCATTTAGTTTTATCTTCTCAGGTTCTTTATCACAGGAATGGAAATCTGACTACCCTGGCTGTATATGCAAACTTAGCCATCAACAACGTCTAAATATTAAAAACCTTCAAAACAGGAAAGATCTAGCGGGGAGTTATAGGCAAGAAGATTATTCCCTAAGATATTCAAAAGTTTAGGAAATAGAGAATTAAGAAAGTAGATGTAGAAAGCGTAGCCTATGAGATAGAAGTTAAATTAGGAGTTGCACAGAGCCCCGTGAACCATGTGAAAAACAAAACATGTATCAAAGGAAAGAGTGTGATAACAGTCAACTGGTCAAAGAAGGTGTGACTGGTGAATTCATCACTGTACTTAGCAATGCAGAGGTCATTTTTGATGTTGACAGGAGCGATTTTAGGAGACTATTGGAGGAGAAAACTGGTTTAAACAAAAGAAAATACAAGAAAAGGAATTGGAACTAGCAAGTATTGACAACTATTTGTAAGCTTTTTATTATAAAAGAAGGCTAAGAAATTAGTCCAGAACTGGAGTAGAATGTGAGACCAAGAGAAGGCTTATTTGTTGGTTGCTTTGCTATGGTGGTGGTGATTTTGTTGTTGGTGGTTTTATTTTGTTTTGTTTTGCTTTGTTTGGGGATTTTTTTTTTTTGAGGTTTTTCTTTTCAGAGAGAATAATCTCTTCCTTTTCCATTCTTTCCCAATGTCCTGACTATGAGCATGCATACATTGTGATTGAGTATGGAATAAATGCAAACAGATTAGAAAATATTTCTTTACAAATCAATCTTGGCTGACAATACTTCCTGACTCCTATGTGAAAGGAAACCATTAAGACATAAAATATTCTGAGATTCAGTTTGGTAATAGCATTTCTCTTAAGTATAGATATTGAATGTGTCCTTATCATTTTTTGGTTAAACAGTGTTTCTAGAATCTTTTTGTCATTATTTTAAAATCCTCTGCATGGGAAAATGCTTATTCTAGTATGGAGCACTAGTTGTCCCTTTAATCCTTATTATGAGATCTTAGAGAATTTCTTATTCACAATGCATCAGAAAATGCTGACTTCTGTGCAGCCACATCTGACCCTTCTGCTCACCACTTGGCAAAAAAATCATTGAAGCTGTGTTGCAACTATTGTAATGGGATTCCCTGGACTCATAGATGGAAAAAAGAAAGATTAAGGTAATTTTTGCCCAGCTAGCTAACAACATTTTGGCTTTCAGAATTTTAGACATTGATAGAAATAATTAATTGGATTTAGATAAATCAACTATGTATTTTATCTGTAGATACTTCAAGGTGCACTCAAAAATTATCCCATCATTCCCAAACCTGATGAATTTAGTTGTGATTGTATTTATAATATAAATCAATCAAGTTAAGTAATTTAATTAATAATACAATGAGCTGTTATATAAACTTATAAGCATGAAAGGGGGTTATTTCCATGAAAACTAAGCTGAATGTCATCCAGAAAGATTCAATTAATGTGTTACTGAAAATTTCTGTTAAATGTGATGTCTTCAGACAATATAGAGAAAAACACTAAAATGGACCCTGTAATCAACTTTCTATATTAATTATTTAAGTTATTACTCCTCTGTAAAGGAAAATAAGGGATGGAGGTATAGCTCAGTGGTAGAGTACTTACCTAGCATGCATGAAGCCCTGGGTTTAATCTGTAGCACTGCCAAAAAAAAAAAAGGTTAAAAACTTATCAAATTTGTTCTGTCATACTGACAGATAAATAAAGGAAAATGATAAATAATATATATATTACGTACTTATGAACTATAAAAATATAATTTGAATCTTTCAATTATAAGGTACAAATTTATAGAAAGTCCTTGCATTATCATCAGAGATGGATGGATGAAGATACATTTGTGTGTTTTAAGTGTAAAAAATTAATCTATATATTATCCATTTTTAGGATTTCCCACTTTAGCCAATTTTTTGATTAACTGACCATGTACCAGTATTAGTAATGTCAGACTTTAAGTATTTTGTTTTTAAAATACAAGTAAAACCACCTTTATGTTAAGTTTTCCATTAAACTTTGTTCAAATAATCTTATATCCTAGATATTTTTCCATATTACTGCAAGTCTTATGTATCATATTGAAAATATGTAACAATCAGTTTGACAAGGGCTAAAAGAATCAGAATAGACCACAAGTCACCCAGAATTTAAGTAGTCATGAATAAAGCATATGGATAAGTACATATATATATATATGTTGTTGTTAGGTGCCCTCGAGTCGGTATCTGACTCATAGCGACCCTCATAGGGTTTTCAATGGCTGACTGTTTCGGGATTGCCTTGGGAGTGGATTGCCAGGTCCTTCTCCCATTTTTGCGGTGCTGGGACTTGAACTCAGGACCTCAGAGACTGCAGAGCAGCACTCTACCCACTGAGCTAAATCCCAGCCCCACATATATATATATATATGTATATATATATATGTATATATATATGTGTATATATATGTATATATGTATATATATGTGTGTATATATATGTATATATGTATATATGTATATATGTATATATGTATATATGTATATATATATATATGTACAGAATTATCATTTTAATAACTGAATGATATTTCAAATAGGCCATATTTTCACTTATCACACTGCTCTTAGAATTAAATATTTTTCTATAGTACTAACAATTTTGCCACACATATATGGTCAACCACTTATTATTATGATAGCACAGAAAATTCATTCTTTTCTTTATGACAAAAGAAAGAAGAAAAAGGGAATTTATTGTTAATCATTGACTTGCCTGCCTTCTTGCTTGTTTAGTATTTATTGAATGCTTTGCTCAGAAAGTATTCAGAGTAGTTTGGTGTGAGTAACAAAAATAAGTCCCTTCGCTTTCCTTAAATTCACATGTGTTCTCTTAAATCCAGGTTCATACAATTAGTAGTTGAACTTTACAAAATTTTCTAGATAATTCTTCAAACTCTACTTTTATTTGACTATGAAGAATTAGAAAAATGAAATAAAAGGTATATTGCTTTTCCCCCATTCAAGATAAAAAATCTATGCTTGAATTTTATACAAAGCTAAATGTGTTACACTTTTAAAAGCACTAATGTTGGCACTGTGCCAAAATTTGCCTCATGCCAATCCTAAGGATTCAGTGAAAATTTACTTTCTAAAATAACTTAATAGTTTGAGATTGATTATCTCCAAGAATGTCCTTGATTGCTGTTCAATGCATAAATAACATTTAAAAATTGCATTCCTAAAACATTTAGCTCCTCAAGGATTAAAAGACATATAGGGATATTTTTCCTATCAAGCATCCTTAATTCATAACAGTATATAGTGGCTAAATACTTCATTAATTTTGGATATGTCAATGCAAAGGATTAAGATATGAGCTTTTAAATGCTCCTGAATTTTGCAGTTTCTTGTTATTTTTAAAAGAGAATTTGCAAACTGAACAAGGAAAATATTCACCAACTCTTAACAACAGAACAAAGTAATTATAAGATGGTACACATATAAACCCAGGAGTCAGTAAATTTTAGGACTCGGAGTTGTTTATAACACCATAAGGTCCATCTGCATTTTATAAACAAATAATTTTCTGTCCAAAGACTTCAAAGCAATTATTCATAGTCACACATGATGTAAACTCCTTGTGCGACTAATTTTCACTACAATGTAACATCAGGACCTTGTGACTATTCCTTTAATACCACCTACTGAAAAAATAAAACAAAACATTACATGTATTGGTGGTGGTAGTGTTAGGTGTGGTTGAGTCATGTCCAATTCATAAAGACCCTCAGATGGTTTTCAATGGCTGATTGTTTCAAGGTTGATTTGGGAGTGGACTGTCATATTCTTCTCCCAATTGTGTAGTGCTGAGGATTGAACTCAGGTCCTCAGAAAGTGTGGAGCAGCACTCTACCAACTGAGCGAAAAACCCCAGCCCCTTACATGTATTATCTTTCCATAATACTATATGATTGATTTGAAAAATTTTCCCTATCTAACTTACTGGTTGTTAAGCACTCTGACGGGAAACAGCAAAAAAATATAATGATAGAAATAACAAAGTCCAAGTTCTAGTTTGCCATGCACGGGCTTTCTTGATTGAATTCTCCTTTCCCTACCATTGTACTGAGGGGTGAAAATTGAACTCTGTATTACACAGTAGAGACCTACACATACCAAAGAGCAAGGAATTTGATTTCTCACTGTGCTGATATTACACCTGAGGCTACAGTTCTCTTTTACCTATAACCTCCATTAAAAGCAATAGGAGGTGCAGTCCGCTAGGAAATTGATGGATGTGGATAAATTCAAAAGAATAACACTGAAATAGCCAATTAAAGCCACATGAAAAGTTCTGACTGTCAATGTGCTCTCAGTGATGAACTAAAGATAGTTGCTTTCCAATGGACAGAATTTTTGCCCATCCTACCCCCAACCCCCCCACACACACAACTCTGAGTGAATTTCTAATGTCCAGAACTACATCCCTCCCACCTCACACCAGAGCATGAAGTGTTTCATCTTTGCCAACTGTGCTGCCCTCTAAATCAGTACACTTTCCTAGGTTCCTACTCAAAGCAAAAAGAAGTATAAACTGAAATGATTGACATTTCAAAGAATTGGAGTCATCACACCGAGCTGCAAGGTACCTTGTGAGCAATGGGAGTCATCTCAAATATAGAAACACATTAGCAGTTTTGTCCCTTGCCAAGAGTACTTAGTTTTCAAAATGGAATCTTGAAGATTCCTTGTACTGTGCGTGACCCTTCATTTCTGGAGTTGTACTGGCAGATCATTTAAAGCCATCTAGCTGAGCTGTATAATATTATAATTATACTGTCACATAAGAAGACTTCACATGAAATTAATGAAACACCATTCACTTCAGACAAGAGCTGTGGAAGCTTAGAGCACTCTCCTGGGGTGCACTTTTTCTATATCAAATCCATCTTGAAAAGAAAGGAAAAGAAATCTCAAATCATAATGCAAAGCACAATTTAAGGAACCAATTTTGCATAGTGATTTTTTTCTGGGTTTTTGTTTTCCTCAATTTGGGGGATTCCTCTAGTTTCTCATAAACAGAAGCTTATTTCATTACAATCATTAGAAAAAAATATAAAGAGAAAACTAAAAACAAAAAATATAAAAATGCTATATCTTGGAAATATTCAGTATCCATGATCAGTCTCCATATAATTACAAGGTAGAAAAATAATTAATTCTTTTGGGATCTCAAAACTGAATAGGCTCTCTCCAGATATAGCATAGAGTTCTTTTATTTTCTTTGTTTTCAGGTTGCCTGTCTGAAATTTAACTATATCTGGTTATGAGATTTGTATGAGATTTAGGAAAATAAAATGCATACCAATGTCAAAAAAGCAGTTAAATTTCAACCATGGATAAAGTAACTTTACTCTTTCAAACTGAGTCCTGTTGACATCAATTTTAAGTGAATGAAGTAGAAAGAATGCCCAAAAAAGCATTTGCCCTTTAACACTTTCCCAATCTTTTTATTTGGTTTGGACACCTGGGTCTCACGTGCACCTTGTTTACCATCACTTTGTTACACAACTATTCATTTCCTGTTAAAAACGCTTCGCACATTTCCTCTTCTTCCCTTCCGCATCCTCCCCTTCTCCTTCTTCTTCCTCATTTTGGATTTAGAGGTTGAACCCAGGACCTTGCACACACTTTGCAATTGCTCTCCCACTGAACTTTACCCTAGCTCCTTTAAAAAAAAAATTAAATCTTGGGACAGGATCTCACTAAATTACACAGGTCTCCTCTGGCCTTGAACTCCAGACCCTCCTGCCTTGGCCTCTTGAGTTGCTGGTATTACATGCCTGGACCGCCATGCCCAACCACACATTACATATTAAAACATGTCAGCATTAGACTGTACTCACATATTTACATTACAGAAAATATGTGATATTCCTATTTATTCTGATGCTGAATCCAACTGTTCATGTAAATGCAGATGGTGACTTCTTTTCCGCCTTCCATTGGCATTATGCTAAATATAGATAATCAAGTTATCTTTTCTATTGACTAGTGACTATATGATTCTCTCTGAATTTCTGTCATTCTACTAATTATTCTGCAAATATCTGACAATTTTATTCTTCCCTTCTTTTTTTTACATATTTATGGGGTACCAGTGTGAAAATTCAGTTCATATTTACAGTGTACAATTATCAAATCAGTATTGTTGGCACTTCCATCTCCTTAAACATTTTACAAAAAGAATTTTTGATTAACATGTAATGATATTTGTACATATTTAGGAGGTACATTATGATTTTAGTTGCATACAGTGCAATGAGATTCATTATGTGATTTTTATAAAATTGCTTCCTATATTTTACACTTTTTCTCTCCCTTTTTATCCCATATAGCTCCCCTTCCACCTCCCAAATTTTCCAACTCCTTCCTCCTCCCACTAGTCCCCTTCCCCCTCATGATAGGTCCCTTTATATTTGTCCTATCATAGATCCCATCAGATTTTGGAAGCTAAGCAGGGTGGGGCCTGGTTAGTACTTGGATGGGAGAAAACCTGGGAGTACCAGGTGCAGTAGTCTTGGGAAAATGACCATGCAGCCCACTCCCAAAACAGTCAGCCACTGAAAACCCTATGAAGAACAGAGAAGCACTGACATAGTTCCCGGCATGGCACAGTGTTGGGGAGTGTTTTGTTCTGTTGTACACAGGGTCGCTGTGAATCAAACCCAACTCTATGGCACCTAACAACAATATATATATCTGCTGCCATACCACCCTGGCATCCAATCTGCCCTGATCTCCGAAGCTAAGCAGGTTTGGCCTGGTTAGTCCTTGGATCCTTGGATGGGAGACTACCTGGGAATACCAGGTGCTGCAGACTTGGGAGAAGGACCCAGCAACCCACACCCAAAACAATCCACCATTGAAAACCCTATGAATAACAAAGAAGCACTGACATAGTGCCAGGCATGGCACACAGTTGGAGTGCATTTTGTTCTGTTATACATAGGGTTGCTATGAGTTGAAACCAACTCAATGGCACCTAACAACATCTGTGTGTGTGTGTGTGTGTGTGTGTACTCAAGCTCCTGAATATGAGTGAAACATGGTATTTCTCTTTTTGAGTCTAGGGTATTTAGCTTAGGATGCTGATCTCTAATTCCATCCATTTTGCTACAAATATTATAATTTCATTCTCTATACTTGTGAATTCCTACAGCGGTAGCCCTGTGGCATCCGATCCTGTCAGATCTCGGAAGCTAAGCAGGGTCAGGCCTGGTTAGTACTTGGATGGGAGACCACCTGGGAACACCAGAAGCTGTAGGCTTGGGAGAAAGACCTGGCAACCCCCTCCCAAAAATCAATCTGCCATTGAAAACCCTATGAACAGCAGCGAAGCACTGACAATAGTGTTTCCCCTGTTGTACAGAGGGTCGCTATGAGTTGGATACCGACTCGATGACACCTAACAACAATAGCATACTGCTGAATAATATTCCATTATATGTAATACATTTTTTAGTCTAATCATCTGTTGATGGACATCTGGACTGGTTCTATATCCTTGCAATTGTGAAGAGTGCTGCAATAAACATGGAAGTGCTGGTGACCCTGTAGTATGATGACTTATTTTCCTTTGGGTATATATGCCCAGGAGTGGTATAGCTGGATCATATGGTAGTTCCATTTTTAGTTCTCTGAGGTACCTCTATACTGATTTCCATAGTGGCAGAACTAATTTACAATCCCTTAGGCAGTATAAATGGGTTTCTCTTGCTCACATCCCCACCAGCATTTGTTGTTTGTTTTGAGGATACAAGTCATTCTTACTGGAGTGAGATGGAATCTCAGTGTAGTTTTGGTTCACATTTCCCTGATAAGGATGTTGAACATTTTTTCATATGTTGATTGTTGTTGTTGTTGTTAGGTGCCGTCGAGTCGGTATCCGACTCATAGCGACCCTCATAGGGTTTTCAATGGCAGATTGCTTTGGGATTGCCTTGGGAGTGAATGCCAGGTCCTTCTCCCATTTTTGCTGTGCTGGGAATTGAACTTGGGACCTCAGAGACTGCAGTGCAGCACTCTACCCACTGAGCTAAATCCCAGATATATGTTGATTAGCCATTTGTATTTCCTCTTTTGAGAATTTTCTGTTCAATTCCACTACCCACCTACTAGATTATGTGTTACTTTGGTGTTTAATTTCTTGAGTTCTTTATATATCCTGGATATTAATCCCCTGTCAGATGTATAGGAAGCCAAGATTTTCTCCCATTCTGTGGGTTCTCCTTTTACTCTATCGTTTCCTTTGCTACACAAAAGCTTTTTAGCTGTATATAATCCCATTTGTCAATTCTTGGTGCTATTTCCTGAGCTATTGGAGTCTTGATAAGAAAGTGCAGGCCCATGCCTGTATGTTCAGAGTGTGTTCCCTATGTTTGTTTCTAGTTTTTTCAAAGTTTCTGGTTTTACATTGAGATCTCTGATCCTTTTTGAGTTGATTTTCATATAGGGTAAGAAATATGTCTACTTTCATTCTTCAGCATATGGATATCCAGCTTTCCCAGTACCATATGTTGAAGAGGTTATCTTTTCTCCAATGCATGCCTTTGGCACCTTTGTAGAAGATCAAGTGGCTATAACTGCATGGGAATTTTTTTTTCCTGATAATTATAATTGAGCTCTTATTTTATTTTAGATATCTGGGCCACTAGTCTACCTTATTAGCAATGAAATCCATTTATCTGTAAATTCCACATTTAACAAATACCTATTGCCTTCCTTCTAAGCAACAGACATGGCTAAGCACTGGGAATACAAAGTTGAGTCAAACAATTTCCTTTGCCCTCAAGAAGCTCAGAATATGATAAGTACTTCACAGCATATACTCATTTTCCTAGCATAAAGGTATTGTGGTTCAAATATCCCTACCAAAACTCATGTTAAAGTTAAATCCCTGTTGTATGATATTAAAGGGTAGAATAAGAAGGGACTATTAAGGATGTTAGGGTCATGTGGGTCTGCCCTTATGACTGGATAGATTAATGGGTCACCATGGAAATTACTTTATTATGAAAGTGAGCTCGCTCTGACTTACAAGTTTTGTCTCTCCATGTGATGCCCTCTAATGTAATGCAGCAAGAAGGCCTTCATCAAGAGAGAAACAGATGCCAATATCATGCTCTTGGACTTGTAGAGTCATGTGCTAACCAAACCTCTTATCTTTATAAATCACTCCATCTGTAGTATTCAGGGATAGCAACAGAAAATGGACTAGGAAAGAGAGTCATTTTTAAATACAAAATAATCTTGAGCACGACCCCACACAATGGAGTATTTTTACCTTTATAAAAGAAAAATATAGTGAAAGTAAATTTACTATGAAATCAACAAATCTCTCTAAATCAATTGATATTTCATTAGTCATAGCATCTATGCATTTAAAAATGAGAGACCAAAAGTGAATGAGAAATATCCTCTATTTATCAAGATAATTAAGGGTTTAGCTTTTTAATTAGATCCTGAATTTGAATCCCTGCTGGGCCATCTTCTTACCAAGTGATTTTTGAAAAGAGCTCCAACCTTTTCAAAACTCTTTTTGTTCGATACAGAAAAATGGGCAAAAATAATGGTTTCTACCTTTAAGAATAGCATATACTATAGTAGTATATATAAAGTGTGTGTGTATATAATAGTATATATAATATAGCAAGTATGTGTGTGCATATCTATCTATGCATATACATACATACATACAGATAAATATTATAGTATATTCTAGTATATTCTAGGCCCACTCAAACACCCCTCAGTCAAAATACTTTGTGTCACAAGTATGCATAGTGACCTGGAGGTTTCTAATACTGGCCCAGAGGTTTCCAGAAGAAAGACTCCACCAGCACAGATGTAACTCCCATTACCCATAAAACAAAGCTTACCCTGATAAGAGTAGCTTAAACTCCTTTTACAAAGGCAACTTGACCAGAATGAATTCAGGATACTAAGAGGAAAAAAATCTCCCAAACTCTGAGCATGGTATTAGACAGGTGGGCTAGCCAGGCGGTCATCTGACCCTTGACTATATCTGGCCCCTGCTACTGGCCAGCTCTTGCCCTCTGCCTAGTCAGAATAAACTGCTTGATATCTGACACTATCTAAGACTCATCTTTGAGGCAATTGGGCTGAAGGAGTGAAGTCACCCCTGGGAAAGCTGATTAACTTGGGCCACCCAAAGCCTGAGGACATGACATGACATAATTATCAGGATTAAGACAACACATGAAGATAACTAGAGAATGTCTAGTACATGTTGTTTTTTGATAATTGATATCTTTAAAGGCTCCATTATCCCTTCTAAAGACAACAGCTGGGGATATTTGAAATTCTAGTGAATGAGGAATTAGCTCAAGTTTCCCTTATTCCTTCATTTTGGCCTGAGAAGCAAAAGACATGTGTCTGAAAGACAGCAGCCTCTGAAAAACCTATTATGGATGGCAATTTTGCCAACAATAGACATACCTAACTATAGGCATAAACTAGTAGTAATTCCCAGGAGAACACAGACCTTGCATTTTTACTATCCCCTAGAGCCCTGCGCTGCAGTCTCCAAGGTCCAGAGTTCAGTTCCCAGCACCACAAAAATGGGAGAAGGGCCTGGCAATCCACTCCCAAGGCAATCCCAAAACAGCCATTGAAAACCCTATGAGGGTCGCTATGAGTCAGGTACCAACTCCACAGCACCTAACAACAACAGAGCCCATTGTGGGTACTCAATGAATAATGATTGACTCGATTAGCTATTGCCAAATTTTTAAGATAAAGGGTAAAAAAGAAAACCCATTTCAAACCTTTTATCTATAGATGAAGAACCACACAAAACTATTTTATCTAAATCTGGACACATATGGAAAGGAATTGGATTTTTCCCACAGTGTAGTGGGAAAAATCATACTACCTCCAAAAATTTCTCATTCTTCAGCTTTAGTCTAAAGTTTCAACTATGTCACTTGTCCCAAAACAGTATTTTAATACCCATGTCTACCTTCACTTTTCTCTAATTTTTCTAATCTATGCCTCTAGCTTAGTTTAAAAACTATAGGCTTAAGTGTGGCAGGGCAACCTTAGAAAATACAACCTTAACTATTAAACTGCCAGCCCCTTCACAAAATCTCAAAAAGAAGAAATAAACTCAGCCAACACACCAGAGAAGGACAGACCTGAAAGGTAAGATTTTAAATCTTAAAATATGAATGAACTCATTTTATGAAAAATATATGAATACTGTGAAGTAGAGGAGAAATGGATTCATTTTCAATAACAACACACTATGACCTTAATGTTCCCATTTCTACTTCACTTTCCTGGAACACACAACAAACGGCACTTAAAAATGCATTTAACTCCTCTCCAGAGAGTATTAAACTTTTAAAGCATTAAAGAGTGCCTGCCAATGAAAAGGAACTTATCTACAACTTGAAGATTAGTAGTTGCCTTCCCACTGAATTCTAAAGAGCAAATTTTCAATTCTCTTCACTCATATTGCATTCAGCATAGCCGCAAATTAATTCACCACAATATCTCACATTTAAATTTCTGGCTGATGTGACATTTTCGTGATGGGGGGGTGACAGTAAGAATTTCTCATATTTATCACATCCCCCGACTTAGTACAAAGGTCATGGAAAGGTCACCTATTGAAGCTACAGCTGACAGAACCTAAAGAAAATAAATGAGTATAGCCTTGTGTAGTACCAGCTTCCCAAAATATTATTGATGAAAATGAGGATATCTATGTTCCTTTTAAGGATTTCTCATATTATTACCCAGGGTCATTTGTAAACCCAGTGAAGGCAGGGATTCCCTCTAGAAACATGATTGGAACAAAGGGTTCTGGTCTAGAGAAAGATAATAAGGAGTTTAACTCAGTTTATGACTGAGGCATTTCACTAAGTACAGGAGATCCTGATTCCACTGTTCCCTATGGACATGGAAACATACCAAATAAATCAGAATTTTTTAATCCTTAAACACATCTATGATGTGTGTGTGTGTGTGTGTGTGTGTAACTGGCCACTTAGATATTGTCATCTATGAAATACCTACTTCCCATCTTTTGCTGTTGATTTGTTGTTTTATCCTCTTTCGTTTATGTTAACTTGAAGATCTTTCATACTATGAATATGAGCTCATTACTGGCTATATGTGTTATAAACATCTCTGTCCTATATAAAGTTGTTAGTTTAATAAAGTCAATTTTACCAATCTTTTGCTTTACATTAATGCCTTTGCTTTTTCTATCCCAAGTCATGACTGTATTATCTTAAAGATTTATTGTGGTACTTTTCATGTTTAGATCTACAATCCTCATGGGATTGATTTTTGCATATGTTGTGAAATAGAGATCAAATTACATTTTTTCTAATATGCTATCCTATTGGTCAAACATTTTATTAAATGTTCAAGCTTAAGAAGGCTGCTCTGTCCCCAGAGCACTGCAATACTAACATTTTCATAAAAGAAGTTTCAATATAAGCTTAGAGCTCTTCCTGAGCTTTCATTTCTATTCCTTTATCTAGTAGTCTTCCTTTATAGAAACACCATACTTTCTTAGCTACTATAGCTTTAAAATAATCCTATTATCTGGTAGAGTAAGTCTTTCCTATTTATTCTTGATTTGTTGTGTCTTATCTAGTTTTGGCTTTTTTCCATTTTCATAAAATTTTAGAATTAAAGTTTCAAGTGACATACAAAAAGTATTTTTAAAAATATTCGTATGATTTGACAGGAATTATACTGAAACTGTCAATCAGTGTGGGGAATATTGACAGGTTGACAGTAGTGCACATTCTAATGAATGAACATTACTCATTACTCCATTTATTTATGATTTTAAAAATTCTTATCAATAGTGTTTTCGGTATGCTTCATGAAGGTCCAGTACAACTATTTTATTTACTTTTCAAGACTTGATACTTTTCCATACTACTGTAGGTGTTATCTTTTAAAACAACGCTGTCTGGCTGCTATTACTGATATATAGATATACATTTGACTTTTACATATTGATCACATTGATCTTGCATCCAGAAACCTTGCTAAAGATACACATTAAATCCAGTAATGGTTCTTGGACCCTTTTAGGTTTTCTAAATACAATATATCATCTAAAAATAAAGATAGTTTATTTTTCCTAATCCTTATACTTGCTTTACAGTCTTGTCTAGGTCCTGAAGAATAATGTTAAATAGGAATACTGTAGCATCCATCTTTACCTTCTATGAATCTTAAAAGTTTTGTCATTTTGCCAGTTTCTGCAAAGAACTGGAGGATTTGGGGGGAGAAGAGGAGCCAAGATTAAGAAATGTCCCTTCTTTTCCCAAATTTCATATACAAGCATTCATATATAAAAATACGCTTAAATATATTTTAATTTTTTAAAACATTTTCCTACCTCTATTTTTTTTCAGCACTTGAGGGTTGAATCAAGGCTTCACACATACTTCAAGTACTCTACCACCAGGCTGCGGCCCCAACCCCTTTTTAAAAAATTTTTATCTTGAATCGGTGTCTTGATAAGCTACACAGGCTGCCTCTACCTTCAGTGTTGTTGGTGTTAGGTGCCTTCGAGACAGGTCCAACTCATAGTGAGTCTATGTGTAACAGAATGAAATACTCCCCAACCCTGTGCCATGCCCAGCACTATGTCAATGCTTCTCTTTTTTACACAAGGTTTTCCATGGCTGATTGTTTTGGGAGTGAACTGCCAGTTCTTTCTCCCATTTTTGCGGTTCTGGGAATCAAATCTGGGGCCTCAGGGAGTAGAGAGCAAGCACTCTACCAACTGAACTAAATCTTAGCCTCTCCACCTCCAGGGTCACTGGAATTATAGGTGTGAGCCACCATGCCTGGCTCTTCCTATAATTAGGTCACCTGTATTTTTCTTTATTCTGTAATAAATTGTACTCATTCACACATCTTAAATAATATTTCATTCTAGAATTAATGCAACATGGTTATGTTATAGCACACATATTATTGAATTAGTTTTGAGATATTTCATGTAGCATATTTATCTCTAGGTTAATGAGCGAAAATGATTTGTAAGTTCCTTTTCTCATTTTAATTAACAATTCAGATGTCAATCTAATTGTTGCCTCATTGCAGTGAGTTTTTGTTTTACTCTAGATGTTTTTAATATCTCTTTATTTTTATGAAGTTTATTGAAAAAAAGATTGACACGATTTAGTGGAAAATTCTTTTTGTTATTTCAATTCACAAAATTTGTTGAAGCTGTTAGCAATATTTAGTTATTACCTCTTCAAATATTACTTCAAGTTATTCCATTATTCCTGTCATTCTAGGACTCCAATTGAAGTATATTAACATTCTTAGTGCAGGTTCCATGATTCCTATATTTATACTGAATCTTTTCCATCCTTCCATGTCTCTATCCCTAAATCTGTACATTTTCTTATAATCTAGATTCTAGTTCACTAATTCTCTCATAACCTTGTTCTATTTGCTATTAAATTCGACACTGGCCTTATTATATTTTTGAAATTTTTAATTTATATTTGTATTTTTTCACAATTTAAAATCCTTGTCAATGTTCTCAATCTTATGTTCTCAAATAGCATACTATTTTTATGATATAACACCAATAAACAGACCCCTTCTTCTATTGTCTTTTTTGTTTTTCAGTTCTTTATTCACAAGGTATTTTGTATTTGCCTCATTATTTTTATCTTGTATTAAATATTTTATTAGAAATTTTTCAGGAAATAGTCATAGAAAGGAAAAAAGAGAAACCAAAATGATATTCTCTTTACCAAAAAGATTTAATTTGCTTCTTCTAGGTTCCTGGGGCCGGGATTTAGCTCAGTTGGTAGAGTGCCGATCTGCAGTCTCTGAGGTCCCGAGTTTGATTCCCAGCACTAAAAAAATGGGAGAAGGAAGTGGCAACCCACTCCCAAGGCAATCCCAAAACAATCTGCCATTGAAAACCCTATGAGGGTCGCTATGAGTCGGACACAACTCAATGGCACCTAACAACAACAACGACAACAAGAAGGTTCCTGGAGATATATTACACAGGTATCACCTTAATTCAGTTTTAGGGGACCTTGTTGAATACCAGTTCACCTTTAGCCCTTGGGACAACACCCCATTGCAGAATCTACAACCCAAATCCATGTTTCTCAGCACAGGAAGAATGTCCAAAATGATTTTCTGTATCTCAGCCTCTCTACTGCATACTCAGCAATCAATGAACACTCTTCCACCCATAAGAAAAGTCGTCTTGAAAGATGGACTAAACTGCCCAGGCTTCTGTCTCCTGCAGATCCTGGCCTGATCATTCTTCACTGTGTTATTAGCAACTTAGTACAGGTGTTTCCATATTATTTCCAGGTGTTGTATCTGTGTTCAGTGGATGTTTCGTGCAACTTACTCATCTTGCCTTAATAGAAAGTGAAGTTTGCCATAATTGGAACCCAAGGGTATATAGAAAATTTTTGCCATAAAAAAATAGGCAAATGGAAGAGAAGTCTTTGGTGGGCGGGGGGAGGAAGTGCACAAGAGGGTAAGGGGGAACTTATCTGTGTAATGTACAACAAAATTCATATATGGAAATGTCACAATAAAAAACATGTCAGAATGAATCACATTAAGGTTTACATTAAAAATTTCCAATAAAAAAAGAAAATGAAGTTTGTTAACCTTCTATTTTTTATTATGTTGAAGAAAATTACTTACCTGTTCTGTTTCCCTGTAGAAGGCAAGAGTTCTCCATAGGTAGATCCTCTTCCATTTTATCACAATACACTTTCTAATGACTCCATTTCCAACTCAGGGTTCATGTGAGATTACTGTTTGATTAGAAAAAAATTCATACATATTCCAATAGAAATATATATGCACACATATAAAAATATATACATACATAATACATATATATCATGTGCATATATATTATGTGTATATATATCCTGTATATATATGATATATATATATATGATATATATATATACACACATACACACACACACACATACACACACACACACATTTAAGCCCAACTAAAAGAAGTGTAAGGAAGAGCCTGGGTTAAGCATGTTACACATAAATAGCTGACCAGAACAGCATGATTGCTCCTCTCTGTAGAAAGTCCATCATAACCACTCCCAGCTGAGATGAAAAATTCAAGCACAACACCCAAGAGAAAACAGCCACATGGTATTCCTCCCCTTCAGATTTCCATGGAGAGTCTCATCTCCTAATTTACCTCAGTGCCTCCTGAGCAGCTGGGACCCATGCGATCTTCAATAAAACATCTTTTCTTATAGCAACTCAAAGGAAGGCAGGAAACAGCTTTGCCCTCTGCCTATTCCAATTTCCTTTTCATTCTGAGCCAAATAGTTGTAGAACCTTGGGAAACAATAAAATTTCAATTAAGAAGTCCCCAAGAATCTAGCTTTATTATCAGTTTTCAGGCAAACTTAATAGTTTTTAAGGAAGAAAAGTTTTTAAAAAGCACTATTTCAATGTTGAAATTCACAGCCAAGTTGTTCTGCTTCAAATGTAAAATGAGAGTTATTCATAACTACCTTGCAAGTTTGTAGGGAGGACTAAGTGTGTAATTCATTAAAGTATATTCCAGAATTCCTGATACTTTGGTCCAAAGAAAAATTATGCTACTATTGTGATTATGGATATTTATAGAAGTTCCTCCTCATTTTGAGTTGTGCCACACCAGCAAATGGCGGTCCATGGGGCTTTACTCCATTCCCATCATTAAGGTAGACTCTAATTTGAGGAGGCAACTCTTCCACAGTCATTTTTCAGTGCCTTCCAATCTGGGGGGCTCATTTTCTGGCACTATCTCTGACAGTGTTTCTCAGCTATTCATAGGGCTTTCAATGGATAATTGTTTGGGGAGTGGGCTGCCAGGTCCTACTCCTTAGTCTATCTTAGTCTGGAAGCTCAACTGAAACCTTTCCACCATAGGTGACCCTACTGGTATCTGTTAATACTGGTAGCATAGGTTTTGGCATCACAACAACATACAAGCCCCTACAATATGACAAACTGACAGATGGAAAACCAAAAGGGAAAAACATGCTGTATTTTTCTCAAGCTTAAGGAACTGAAGAAAAAATTCAAGCCTCAAGTGGCAATAGTGAAGGATTGTACAGGTAGAACACTACACAATGGGGGAAACATCAAAAGAAGATGAAAGGAATACACAGAATCATTATACCAAAAAGAATTGGTGGGTGACCAACTATTTCAAGAGGTTGCATATGTTCAGGGACCAATGGTATTGAAGGACAACATGAAAGCTGCCTTGAAGGAACTGGCAAAGCACAAGGCTCCAGGAATTGATGGAATACCAATAAAGATATTTTAACAAACAGATGCAGTACTAGAGGTGCTAACTTATTTATGCCAACAGATTTGGAAAAAAACTTACCTGCCCAATGACTGGAAAATACCCCTATTTGTGCCTATTCCCAAGAAAGAATATCCAACCAAATGCAGAAACTATCAAATGATACCGTTAATATCACATGCGAGAAAAATTTGGCTATGAGTCAGACCTCACTCGACAGCACATAACAAAACCAACAATTTTGATGATAAAGTGAATTGTAAAAGTGTACCCAAATAAGAATTTTGGGTGTAAAACAATCAATTACTAACCCTACCCTATGTTTAGAGAACTCTGGTTTTTAGAGTCTAATTTGTTCCTAGGACTGGGGTTTAGCTCAGTTGGTAGAGCACAACTGCACTTTCTGAGTACCTGGATTTAATCCCCAGCACCACAAAAATGGGAGAAGAATGTAGCAATCTACTCCCAAAGCAATGCTGAAACAATCAGTCACTGAAAATCCTATGAGGGACACTAAGAGTCGACTTGTCTCAAGGGCACCTAACAACAACACAACACAATTTTCTCCATAGGTACATCCTGTGGGAAACAGCTGATTCTCAGTACAAAGACAGTGTTGTCTGGAGTTAGGAGACCCTCTTTAAATATCAACTGTGACATTTTGAGCCATTGAACTTTGTAAAAATGTTCTACCCTCTGCCTCAGTGTTTTTATTTGTGGACTAAAGTTAATACCTACCTCACCAGTTTACCTACAGTAATTAGATAGCATGTGTAAAAGTGATTTTTTTCTATTGTCAAATTGTCACTCAAGAATAGTACCATTTCAAAAATAAAGAAAGAGATTCAGAGAGTTACATATGCTATAGCTACCTCCTGAACAGGAAAGAGCTGTGGTGAAAACAGAATACAATTTTTGTGAACATCTATTCCAGTAGTCTTCTGGAAGATCACTTTTTTTGCATTTATGAACAGCTTTTAGCATGAAAAATATAGTGAATTCTATTCAAATTGTCCTAAATGATACAGCAATCACTTTATGCCTCGGAGACTGTATTAGAGTATCAATTTTTCCTATTCTTTGTCTTTTTTTGGTGAGTGTGTGTGTATGGGTGTGTGTGTGTATGGGTGTGTGTGTGTATGGTACTGGGGGTTGATTCCAAATAATTGTTAGGCAACCACTTTACCACTGACTTAAACTCTCAGGCCTTTTTTAGTATTTTATTTTGAGACTGGGTGTCACTAAGTCACACAAGCTACCCCTGACCTCAAACTTTCAGTCCTCCTGTCTCAGCCTCTCAAGGGAATGGATTATAAGCATGTAACACCTTGTCTGGTTTATAGTACCAATTTCTGATAAATAAGAATATAATATAGAATCGTAATGTTATGCTGAAAGATTTCTTGTTCTTTATCAGAATTTATATCATTCACATATCTGAGATTGCAGGCCACTCAGAGAGAATCTGGGCATTAGATATGGAGCTGAATGTGTCCTAGAAGCTGTAGAGAACATTGAGAGTCAGTGAATCTGTAGAAAATGTCATTATCAGCTTGTTTCTTTTCTTTTGTTTTCCTCATAAAAGTCATGCACAATATGAAAATAAAGCAGTTATTGAAGCATATCAGTTAAGCAGGAGCTGAGTTTAATAGACTTTAAAATCTTTCGAAGTGCTATACAGCTTAACAAAGATTACTGAAAGAAGAGACTTAACAGCTAATTGAAAAGATGGCTAAAAGCATTCTCAAGCACAAAGCAAATCTTCTCTGCTTAATATATTCTTAGCTGTGAAATTACAACAATCTGTAGGCCTTCAAAATGAAACCAAAAATAAGGTTTCCTTATTGAGCAATTAAATTGTAACCAGCACCGTGATGACTGGATATTTATATTTTTTTTCATTTTCTGAGATGACCAGCTGGTTAACTCAGAGAAGGTGAATTTAGCCATTATCTTTTCAGAATGAGATTGGACTGTGTGAATGAACTCTCCTTCATGCCTGGCCACTCAAGACCCTCACTTCCATGACCTTTGACCTCTCTCTCACTCCAGGGCCAGAGAACCCCATGATTTCATTATAGTAAATTAGATGTCACAAGATGCTGTGAGCTGCCAGCCAAGTTTAACAGCGACATTGCAAGTCTCTTTGCTACCCTTCAAGAAATCAATAGTGCCTCCCTCTGAAGCAAGATCCTGAGCACCCATCACTTTGTCACATTTCAAAGAAAATGACACAGCCTGGGGAAATGGCTAACAGACAGAAAGAAAAGGGGCACAGAAGTACTGACAGTATCCAACCCAAGCAAGAGAAATAAAGACCTGGTAAAGGAGTCTCTACTTGTACAGTTACCTTCTAACTTTGTCCCTTACATTTTTAAAAATCATAAAATTGCACCCTGAGGATGTTAAAAGATCAAATTTCTGATAAATGGTAATTCACATTTGCAGAAATAAATAATCCCTATGGCCCAGTGACCATAGAAGATAAAGAAGCCATTCTCTATAGTACTATAAATTATAATGACTATGGTTATTACAGTCATTGGTCTTGTTATGGTTTCTAAAACATAGATAACTACAGCAAATAAGCAATGCCTTCCAAATGATATTATGGAAATAAAAGAGTTTGATTCAACTCAATTTCTCCCCTTAACTTTCAAGGAATGATCATGTATGGAAGGGAAGTAAGATAAATAGTAAAATCATGGGTTAGCAAATAACAGACCATAGTTTAAATCTGGACTGCCACTTACTTTTTTAAACAAAGTTTTATTGGAAGAATTTTTGTCAAAATTTTATTGAATAACCACCATTCTCATACAATCATTAAAGTTTATAGGACAATAGAGAATGGATTCTTTATCTTCTAAAACTATGCCAACACCAACAGATCATATGGATTTTTCTGCACATGTAAACTTCTTTACTTTGTTTACATATCACTCATGGCTGTTTTCTGGCTACATCTGCAGAGCTGAGTACTTAAAATAAAGATCATATGAACCACCAAGGCTAAAATATACTATCTAGCCCTTTGAAAGATCCTGGTAAAATAAATTCTTTGTATCTTTTCTTTTTTTTTTTTTTTTTTTTTTTTTTTTTTTTTTTTTTTTTTTTTTTTTTTTTTTTTTTTTTTTTTTTTTTTTTTTTTTTTGCGGTACTGGCGGTTGAACCCAGGGCCTTGCCTTTCCATGCTTTGCAAGTGCTGTACCACTGTACCACTGAGCTGCACCCTCAGCCCATTATTTTACTTTTTGAGACAGGTTCTCACTAAATTACACAGACTGCCTCTGGTCTGGGACTTGCCATCCTCCTGTCTCCGCCTCCCAAACCACTGGGATTACAGGCATGTGCCATTGTGCCTGCCCAGCTGGACATATCTTTTCTTTTGAGCAAACCTCAACTCATGTGGCCTGGCTAACTCTATATTAGGGTAGATAGCTTTAAAGAAATATTTGCTGGACGTGTGGAGAGTAGGGTAGAAGATCACTAAAAATATTAGGAGAAGACAGGTTGGAAACTGAAGCAAAATATACTGTGGTCCAACCATTTTCCAAGCTCTGTGCTAGACCATTAACATACTATCTTGGTTTCCTATCAATGACGTAAAAAATTTCCAAAACTTAGTGGCTTAGAACATCAAAAAATTTATCTTACAGTTCAGGAAGTCAGAAGTTCAGGATGGGTCTCACTGAGTTAAAGTATTGGCAGACCAGCCTTTCTTCCAAAGACTCAATAGGAAAATCTGTCCCCTTGCCTTTGCCAAATTATAGAGACTACTAGCATTCCTTGGGCTGGGATTTGGCTCAGTGGGTAGAGCGCTGCGCTGCAGTCTCTGAGGCCCCGAGTTCAATTCCCAGCACCGCAAAAATGGGAGAAGGACCTGGCAATCCACTCCCAAGGCAATCCCGAAACAGTCAGCCACTGAAAACCCTATGAGGGTCACTATGAGTTGGATACCGACTCGACGGCACCTAACAACAACAACAAGCATTCCTTGGTTGGATCCACCTTCAAAAGCCATAGTCCTCTATCAAATCCTTCTCAAACTGCCTGTTTCTTTCACATACAAGGGCCTCTGTGATTACATTGGGTCCACCTAAATAATCTAGAATAGTTTCCTTATTTTTATCTCAGCTGATTGGCAATTCAGTCTCCAATATTAGTTCTCCTTTGCCGTGTAATCTAATATATTCACAAATGCCATGGATTGCAACATGCACATCTGGGGGGTTATCATTGTGACCACCACACATGCATTCTACTATTTAATGTTCACATCAATCCTATGATCTTATAATTTCCTTGTTTACAGATC
Organism: Pedetes capensis; assembly: GCA_007922755.1. Lineage (NCBI taxonomy): Eukaryota > Metazoa > Chordata > Mammalia > Rodentia > Pedetidae > Pedetes > Pedetes capensis. The sequence goes on from VMDO01007959.1 coordinate 67,205, forward strand.
AGAAAGGCTCAGAGCCTCAGAGAGGATAATTGTCACATTCTTATAGCGACCCTCATAGGGTTTTCAATGGCTGAGTGCTTCAGGATTGCCTTGAGAGTGGATTGCCAGGCCCTTCTCCCATTTTTTGCGGTGCTGGGAATTGAACTCGGGGCCTCAGAGACTGCAGCGCAGCGCTCTACCCACTGAGCTAAATCCCAGCCCCTAATTGTCACATAGCTTCTAAGTAATAAACATGAGATCAAGCCAGTCATCATGATACACTCCTGTAATCTCTGCCACTCTGGAGGCTGAGGAAGGAGGAGTGCAAGCTCAAGGCCAGCTGTGGTCTACACAATTTAGAGAAACGCTGTCTCAAAAAATAAATAAACAAACAAACAAACAAACAAATAAATAAATAAATAAGGGACTGGAGTGCAACTCAGTCATGGAGTAGTTACCTACCATTCACAAAGCCCTGGGTTCAACCTCTCAGAATTGAAGAAAAAAAAAAAAGATGAGATCATATTGTGAGGAAAAGTATTCCAATCAACAGGCATAAAACATTCACTCTCTCACAGATTAACCCCTGTCTGAGAAAGCACCTGGGCCAGAGAATTTCGTATTTCATAATCTCATATTTCATAAAACATAATTTCTACTGTAATTCCTGAACACAGGGACAGTATTTAGAAACAGAGAAATCTTACCAATCATAAGAGAAATTTATTTCTTAAACCCCAGTTTAGCCAGATAGGCCAAACTGTGAAGAATTATTTAAAGAAAGTTCATTGCCGAGTTCATCATTGCTTTCAGGAACTAAGCATGATTTTTGTGGATCAGCATGACAGGCACACACATGGGCCCCAAAGCTCAAAACAGAAAACAAGTTTCAGAACCAGAGCTTCCTTAAAGATACTGGTCTAGCATCCCTTGTCTAAGTGCATCATCCAGAGGATAAAAATGAAACCCACCACGAGAGGCACTGTATGGCTCAAACTGTGTGGCTCTTCTGTGACTTGCTTCAGGATGAAAGCCTGAAAATATGGATACAATGCTGATTTTCTAAATCATCGCTAAAATGCAAAGTCATTGGTATCTCTAGAAATAGCACTATTTGTCTTTTGAGATGTTTTCATCTTAATTAACTAAGAACCTGATATGCTGAATCAGACTGAAAGGCTTCCGTCCATTTTACAATTCAGAGTCCCCTCAAAATATGTTGTTGCTGTTGTTGTTGTTGGGTGCCACTGATTCGGTATCCGACTCATAGCAACCCTACATACAATAGGCAAAACAGTATTAGTGCTTCTCTGCTATTCATAGGGTTTTCAAAGGCTGATTGTTTTTGGGAGTGGGTTGCCAGGTCTTTCTCCCAAGCCTACCACACCTGGTATTCCCAAGAGGTCTTCCATCCAAGTACTAACAAGGCCTGACCCTGCTTAGCTTCCAAGATCTGATGGGATCAGATGCCACAGTTGTATGGCTGCAGCCTGTCTCAAAATATAGGGAAGAAGTAATACTTCTGGAACTACTTCTAGAACTACTAATTCTTCTAGAACTACATGCCCACTGCCAATGTGATGTCATTAAAGATCCAGTTTCTGCTGTTGGGGATCAGAACTTGCTACTCCAAAACATGGCACCTTTGCGACTGAGTAAACAGAAGCAAGGTCTCTGTGATCTTCTCCAGTCATTCTCCCTTGAAGCAATAAGACGTAAGATTCTGACTTTTTCTGAAGTTCTCCCATGAAGACTTCCATGTGATAGGTTTCCTGTCCTGAAGGAAAAGAATATTACACAGGCCCAGAGAAAGGAAACTGAATAAACACTTCTCTCCAAGTAACCCACCCCTGGTGTATTATCACAAGATCAGACACTTTTGTTCTCTAATCATGTTTCTGTGTGGCTGGCCTTAACTCCTCATTTCTTAAGGTTTTTATTCTGAAGTTTCTGGTGTCAAATGAAATTTATGTTAAATAAATTTATATGCGTTTCTCTTGTTAATGTGTATGTTGTTACAGAGGAGCCAAACCATGAATGTTGGGGTATGTAAGGACAGTCATGAACCTTGGGATGGATAAGGAGAAGAAATTGTTATTCCTCTAAAGGTTCTGGTGCTCAACATTGGAAAGAGGTACTCTATCACTCCAGAGCCTTCAAATGAAGTCCCAGGATCATGGATGAAATATTACCTTTTCTCCCTTCTTGCTATTGTCATACTCTAGTTCTCTACAGTGGTGCTCTTTTAGTTCATAATTCTCATTTTTAAGCTTATTTTTCCCTTGTTGTGGTATTCATTGTACCTAAACTCAGAGTGATTTTCCTCCAGGAGATCTTTGAGAGATCTTTGTTCTCAAAAGACCTCAGTGACTCCTTGATTTGAATAGGGTAAATCCCCACCACATTACCATACCCCCATGTGACTGTCAGTTGTTATGCTGCCAGGGTTTGTGTGTTGCTGTGATGCTGAAAGCTATGTCACTAGTATCTCAGATACTAGCAGGGCCACTAGGGAGAAGGACCTGGCAACCCACTCCCAAAACAATCAGTCATTGAAAACCCCATGAATAGCAGAGAAGCACTAGTAAGTACAGTGCCAGAAAATGAGCCACTGGAGGCTGGAAGACTCAAGAAATGACTGAGGAAGAACTACCTCTTCAAAGTAGAGTCAACCTTACTGACAGTAATGGAGAAAAGCCCTTGGGATCTCCTTTTGCTGATTTGGCAAGACTCAAAATGGGAAGAAACACAATGGCTGCAACAATGGGCTAAAATATAACACAATCGTGTGCATGGCACAGTGTTGGGTAGTGTTTCCTTCTGTTGTATATAAGGGCTCTATGAGTCAGATCCTACTCAAGGGTACCCAACAACAACGACATTACCGAAAGAAACTCTAGCTCAAGTAGTACTGTCAGGGACTTTATCATGTTCTATAACACCTCAAGAGAATGGGAAGATATTTCTTTATACATAACCCAACAATGATATTTAAATATCTTTTCTATAAGTGAATTTCCCAGTCTGATATGCTGCCTCCATTTAGAACATGGAAGAGACTTGTGTAACCATTAGCTGTACTCTATTTATGGCAAGAGGATAAGATTTAGCTCAGTCACTAGAGTGCTGCTCTGCGCTCTCTGAGGCTTTGGGTTCAATCCTCAGCACTGCAAAAATGGGAGAAGGATGTGGCAGCCCACTCCTAAAACAATCCCAAAACAATCAGCCATAGAAAACCCTATATAGGGTCGCTATGAGTCAGACAGACCTGACAGCACCTAAAAACAACTCATGTCAAAATATTATTTCAGAAGTTCTTCACTAATTGTTCCTTATCCTTAGGGAATTGAGAAAAAAATCTCTTCTAATGTTAGAAAAAAATAATTAAATATGGGTTAAGAGATGTAGTCATGGTCTTCAGTATGTTCATAATGTTTTCTCTGGTTAGATGAGATGGAGACCATTAACTTAAAAAATTGTGCCCACAAAAAAAAAAAAAAAGACACTAGTTCCATAAATTCTTTAGGTATCTCTAATATTTTATTTTGAAAAATTTTCATTTTGAAATAATTTCAGAGTTACACAAAAACTGAGCTCCAGTATCACTCAGCTTCCTTTCACATTAATATTTTACATGGCCATAATACAATTCTGTAAACAGAGAAATTAATACCAAAACAACTAGCCTAGAGACTTTATTAAATTTTATCAATTGTCCTACAAATTCCCGCTTGCTGGGCCATGACCTAATCCAGATCCCTCAACAGAGTAAATTGCATATCTCACTATAGAACAATATCTGAGTCTTTCTTTACTTTTCATGACCTTGACATTTAAAGACTACTGTTATTTTATATAATGTCTCTCAGTTTGGGAGGTTGAATTTTTTATTAAATTAACTGTTGACAAGAATATCATAACAGTGTTACTTGTGGAAGTGATAGTTTGCTTCTTCACAATGCATCATGTCAGAGGATACATTGTTGTTGTTTGTTCCTCTTGAGTCAGGGCCAACTCATAGAAATGCTAAGTACAGCAGAATGAGAAACACTACCCCACACTTCACTATGCACAAGATCATCTTATGTTTTAGCCCATTGTTGCAGCCACTATGTTTCATCTTCTTTTGAGTCATGACAGATTAGCAAATGGAGGAGCCAAGGACTTTACTCCATTCCCATCATTAAGTTTGACTCTACTTTGAAGAGGCAACTCTTCCCCAGTCATTTCTTGAGTGCCTTCCAGCCTGGAGGGCTCATTCTCTAGCACTATATTTAACAGTGCTTTTCTGCTATTCATAGAGTTTTCAAAGGCTAATAGTTTGGGGAGTGGCCTGCCAGGCCCTTCTCCCTAATCAAAAGATATAGGATGTAGATATGATTTATTACTAGTGACATTAAATTTATTACTTCATTAAGGTAGTGTCTGCCTGATTTCTCCACTATAAAGGATGCACTTGTTTTTCCATTTTAATTAATAAATATTTTGGAAAAAAGTACTTGAGATTATATAGATAATCTCTTTCTCTTCAAAACTTTGTTCATTACATTGAACACCTATCTATGTTCTTACCTGCAGTAGTCATTGCTACTGTGTTTGACAAAGGGTGATTTTCTAGATCCATCATTCCTTCTACTTTAACTAATTGGTATTCTCATGTAAAGAAAATCTGACCTTTCTTCCCCATTTATCCTTTTATTCAGTTATGTATTTATATTTTTATAGATCCATGGATATTTATTTTATCCTATGGGTTAAAATAATTACTATAATTGTTTATTTTTCTTGAAGTGTCCTAGATTTGGACTCTGAAAGATTTTTGTGTCTGCATGTATCTTTTCAACAAACTCCCCTCATTTTTGAGCACTTCATTATTTCCTAGCACAGCAAAATATTTCAGAATCACTTTTGCAAGTCACATAGCACATCCTTGGATGCAATAATTTTGTTGGCATTAGTTATCATTTCCCAGTCCATCCAGTTGATAGAGCCGGCATGTGTAAATAAAGAAATGTAAATGCTTATGTAGTATCTACTTGTAGATACATATGCAAATATGTGTCTTATATATGCACATCTATCTTCTATCCACATATCTATATTCTATCTATAGATTAGAGCTTAAATGACCCTAGGCTTAGTCCTTAGCCCCTGGCACTATTGGAAGGATGTAGAACCTTCAAGAGGAGGGGCCTAGTTGAAGGAAGTTAGGTTACTGGGGTTGTGCCTTTGAAAGTGTTCTTGAAATATCACCCCCTTCCTCTTCTCCTATATCTTTACTTTCTGGTTACCATGAGTTGAAGGAGCTTACTCTACCACAAACTCCTGGCACAATGTAGTGTGCCACTATAGGTCCACAGGCAATAGGTCCAAGAAATCATGGACAGAAACCTCTGAATATTGAGTCAAAATAAATCTTCCCTCTTATTTAAGTTAATTTAGCTCAGGCTATTCTTACAGTAATGGAAAGCTGATTAAAACATACAAGAACTTACACATTTTGGAGAACTTTAATACAACATATATGTAAAGATGCATAGCATAAATATATATTGTATAATATATACACAGAAAGAAAAACAATAAGATAGATAGGAATTTATTAGAGTAATTGGGAGTAATTAGAGTAATTGATGAAAATAGCATTTGAGAAGTCCCAAGATAAGCCACATGGAACCTAGGAAAATGGCTCAGATCAAGTCTAAAAGCCTCAGGACCACTTTTCTTTTTCATTTAATGATAAATCCTAGAAATCACTCGATAGTTTGTATGTTGTTGTTGTTAGGTGCTGTGGAGTGGGTCCGACTCATAAGAACACTATGTACAACAGAATGAAATATTGCTTGACTAGTGCCATGCCTGGCACTAAGTCAGTGCTTCTCTGCTGTTCATAGGATTTTCAATGGCTGATTGTTTCAGAAGTGGGCTATCAGGTCCTTCTCTCATTTTTGTGGTGCTGGGGAATCAAACCCAGGGCCTTAGAGAGTACAGAACAGCACTCTACCAACTGAGCTAAAGCATAGCCCATTGTTCATACAGATCTATTTCTTTTTTAGAGCTGAATAGAACTTCATTCTGTGAATGCATTAGAGTTTATTCAAGCAATATTAAATGTATGGGCATTTACTTTGTCTCCAACAAATAATTCCTAACATAATCAAGGACAGCACACAAGAGACATATTTGCATACCCATGTTTATCATGGCACTATTCACAATAACCAAGTTGTGAAATCAGCCTAAGGCCCATAAATAGATAAATGGATAAAGAAGTATTATATGTTGTTGTTGTTGTTAGGTGCCGTCGAGTCGGTATCTGACTCATAGCGACCCTCGTAGAGTTTTCAATGGCTGACTGTTTCAGGATTGCCTTGGGAGTGGATTGGCAGGCCCTTCTCCCATTTTTGCGGTGCTGGGAATTGAACTCGGGGCCTCAGAGACTGCAGCGCAGTGCTCTACCAACTGAGCTAAATCCCAGCCCATAAATAGATAAATGGATAAAGTAGTATTATACACACACACACACACACACACACACAATGGAGTATTATTCACTCATAAAAAAGGGAATCATGCTGTTTTTAGGAAAATAAATACAACTGAAGATCATCATGTTAAGTCAAATAAGCCAAACTCTGAAAGACAAATACCATGTTTTCTCTCATGGTGGAACCCAGAGGGGAAGAAAAAAAGACATGAAAGTAGAAGAAATGTATGGGAAGAGGCAGGGGACCAGCAAGAGGTGGGATGGGAGGCCAAGAAAGAGGTAGTAGGAGTGGGGTAAACATGGTCAAAGGATAATCTATGCAGGAATGAAAATGTCATAATGAGACTCATTATTATATATAATTAATATATGCTAATATTTTTAAAATTTCCTAACATGTTTGTTTTTATTTTCATACTATATTCACTTTCATATTGTTTCAAACTTGTTTTTATTTTCTTATTTTTGCATTTTCACATTGCAGCTTCATGGCTAATTCCTGGAAAAAGGATTGCTTGATCAAATGTCAAGTGCCTATATTGTTTTTTTAGGCTTCTGATTGAATCAGTGATATATGAAAATGCTTGTTTCCACACAACCTCATCAATACATTGTACCTTTTAATTTTCATCAATCTGATAGGAATTTATCTATCTTTTTTTAATTATTAGTATGCCTGAACATTTTTTCAAATGTTTAAGGGACATTTTCATGTATATCTATCTTGCAAGTTGTCATATAATATCTTTTTCTCCTCTCAATTTTAAAGAGTTTGTGATAATGTTAAATAGATCTTCAGCCAGTTTTTAAGTTATCTTTTGACAACTTTATGCTGTTTTGCCATGAAAATATTTTGTAATTTTCCTTTTACAATGTTTTCTCATTATTGCATTCATATTTGACTGTGTGGACTTTAATATTAGTTTATCTGACTTCATAAATGCTTCATGATATTTATATTGGGTGTGTGCCAAATTTATACAATAATGTTGATAGAACTGATACTTTTATAATACTGATTTCCTCTAGCAAAGAACTATGCATATCATTCAATTTACTGAAGCGGACTTTTATATCTTTTGGGGGGCTTTCTCTAGTTTTGCTTTTGTAGATGTAATATACATATAAATGCAATGTAAAGTACAACGTAAATAAGGCTATTGATTTCTGTATGTAAATTTAATATCTTGCTACCTAACTGAATTATCTTATTTAAGGTATTTGCATCATCGTTGATACTCCAGTGATTTCCAAGAATCTATCCTGTCAGGTGAAAGTAGATATAATTCTGTTTTTCTATTTCTCCTTTACCTATGCTATGCTCCACGGATTTCTTTCATATAATTGCAAAGTAGTACAATGTTGAACAGCATCAGAAACAGTAGGCATCTTTACGTATTCCTTATATTTAGTGGAATTGCTTATATTATTTTCCCATTAAGTAAAATCCTAACTTTATGACAAAGATACCTACATTTTGTCCTTTAAAAAAAAATATCCTACAGTCACTATTTTCTTGAGAATTTTTTGGTAGGAAGTGGCTTGGAATTTTGTTAGGGCTTTTATTTGTAAGCCTTTATGATAATACTTGTCTTAGTTCCTTTGGACTCAATAGGTTGTAAATAACAGAAAATTATTTCTCAATTTCTTTTCTCACTGCAGTCCTTAAGGATTGAACCCAGGACCTCTCACATACTTCATGAGAGCTCTACAACTGGGCTGTACCCCAATCCATTTTTAATTTTTTAAATTTTGAGACAGGGTCTTGCCACATTGTGCAGGCTGCCTCTGGTCTTAAACTCAAGATTCTCCTACCTCCTGACTCATTGGTATTGGATAAGTGAACCACCCTGCTCAGCTTATTTCTCTAATGTCTATAGGCTGGGAAGTCTGAATTCATGGCACCAGCAGATTTGGTATCTAGTAAGGGCCTGCTTTCTGATTCATAGAAGCTGCCTTCTAGCTATGTTCTCATATGTCAGAATGAGCAAACCAGGAACCTTGAGTCTATTTTGTAATGGCAGTAATCCCACTTTGGCGCGGCTATCATGACCCAATCATCTCCCAAAAGATCTCACTTCCTAATATCATTGCCTTAGGTGACAGGATTTCAACATATGAATCTTGGAGGAGTACATTCAGCCCATAGAATTGTTTCTATATTAATATGGAGTATGCTGTTAATGTTGTTGGGTACCATCAGAGACAGTGTCTGACTTAGCGATACTTTGTACAATAGGTGAAACAGTATTGTTTTGCTTCTCTGCTATTCACAGGGTTTTCAACAGCAGATTGTTTTCTGGGAGTAGGTTGCTGGGTCCTTCTTCCAATGCTGTTAATAGATCCTCTAATACCCATTCAATTTGTATTTTTGGAATGAATACCACTTGGCTGCAGTGGATTGCTTTTTTAATATGGTACTATATACTGCTTTCGAATATACTATTTAGTACATTTACACTGATACTCATGATTAATATTGGTATTTTTGGACTGTCCTTATCAGGTTTAAATATGAATTGTAAACTTATCCATAAAAGGAAATAAGTTTTATTTTCAATGCTCTGTAACAATATATAGTGCATTGGAGCCAATGTGTCTTTGATGGATTTGCAGAACTGGAATTCTCCTTTAAATCCAGCCTAGATTGGTTCATCTTGAAGAGGAACAGGAAAAGGGGGTCCTAATAATTATCTCTACTTTTATGGAAATTGGCTATTTAAGCTTCTTTTTCAATAGGATCAACTCTGATGATCTGAATTTTCTGGAGAAATTATCAGTCTCATCAAGATTTCCAAATTTATTTTGCTCTGAAGCCTTCAGAGAATCATCTTATGATTTTTAAATTTTATTTTGTTTCATTGGATAATTTCTCCTTATCATTTCTTCTTTCACTCTCCTTTATTCTTCATTATCTAATAGTTTGTCTAATTCATACTTGACAAAAAAATGTTGATTTGTGAAGGCTATCAATTTCTTCTATTCACTAGTTCAATACAACCTGCCTTTATGTTTGTCAATTCCTACCTATGCTTTTAGGTACCATTGTTGATCCATTCCTCAGTTTTTGAGCTAGACACTGAATTTATTTACTTAATTCTTTATCATATAGATAAGGAAGGTATTGCCTGCATCCCGTAGCCCTGTGGCATACGATTCCATCAGATCTTGGAAGCTAAGCAGTGTCGGGCCTGGTTAGTATCTGGATGGGAGACCGCCTGGGAACACCAGGTGCTGTAGGTTTGGGAGATGGACCAGGCAACCCACTCCCAAAAATCAATCTGCCATTGAAAATCCTATGAACAGCAAAGAGGCACTGACAATAGTGTTTCCCCTGTTATATGTAGGGTGCTATGAGTCGGATACCAACTCAATGGCACCTAACAACAACAACAACAACAAAGAACATATCATATATGTGATTTTTAAATCCTATAATTTCAGCTTGTATTTACCTTACAACATTTCTTAATTGTCATTTCCAATTGTAAACTTAGAAGTTACTTTTTTTACTTGCTTTGTTAATAATTTCATATTTTATTACATTAGGATACAAGAATACCATTTACAAAATTTCTATTTTATGGAAATTAACTGATATTTTCCTTTTGGACTGATGTATGACTCATATTCTTATAAAATTTTTATGTTTGTTAGTCCTCATCTCAGTCTATATGGGCTGTTATAACAACTTACAATAGTCTGGATGGCTTTAACTACAAACATTTCGCACAGTTCTACAGGCTGGACAATCCAAGACCAAAATACCAGTAGATTCAGTGTCTGGGGAAGATGTACTTGATGGCTTATTGATGGATGTCCTCTGTCCTCATATAGAAGGTCTGATGAAGCTCTATGGGCTTTCTTTTATAAGGGTACTAATGCCATTCAGCCTGTAGCCATACCACTATGGCATCCTATCCGGTCAGATGTCAGAAGTTAAGCAGGGTCGAGCTTCGTTAGTACTTGCATGAGACCACGTGGGAACACTAGGTGCTATAGGCTTGGGAGAAGAACATGGCAACCCATTCCCAAAAAGCAATCTGCCCTTGAAAACCCTATGAATAGCAGAGAAGCAGTAATCATACTGTTTCGCCTGTTGTACATAGGGTTGCTATCTGTCTGACACCAACTCGATGGCACCTAACAACAATCCCATTCAAGAGAGTTACTCTCATGGTTTAAACACACACAAAGAGCCCCCACCTCCTCATACAGCCACACTAGAAATTAGCATTTCAACATATGAATGTTGAAGGTAATAAATATTCGATCTGCAGTAATCTTCCACATTTCCACATTTCCAACTTTCCTTTAATTAGATATGTCTTTGAAGTTACTTCATGGCCAGATGTATCTAGTCCTCAACATAGTTCTCAAGAAAGGGTAATAGATACAGAATATCCTAAGATTTTATCTTAAAAGTGTTTTATTTTATAGCCTAGACACTTGTAGGAAAGTTTAGCTGGGTGGAGAATCCTTAGTTCACATTTCCACACTTATTTTTTATTATGGTGTTCCACTGTTGTTTTGCTTTGTATGCTGCTTTTATAAATTCAGTTGCTACTCTAATTATTGCCTGCAGATGTAGCCCTGTGGCACCCGATCCTGTGGAAGCTAAGCAGGGTCAGGCCTGGGTAGTACTTGGATGGGAAACCACCTAGGAACACCATGTACAGTAGGCTTGGGAGATGGACTTGGCATCCCACTCCCAAAACTCAATCTGCCATTGAAAACGCTATGAACAGCAGAGAAGCACCAACAATAGAGTTTCCACTGTTGTATATAGGCTCACTATGAGTTGGGTACTGACTGGATGGCACTTAACAACAACAACTCTAATTATATGCCATTGTATGGTATTTGATCTTTTTGCCTGAAGTTTTTTTTTTTTTTAATCATTGAAACTTTTACCAAGATATGTGTTCCATTTCATCATTTGGGAGTAATTTTTGCCAGTACCCATTCAGCCCTTTTAATGTGTACACTGTAGACTAGTACTGGAAATAGTAGAAAGTTTTCCTGGGTAATGGTTCTAAATAATGGCTCTGATTTGCTGTTTTGCATTTCACTTTCAGAGAAGGAATCTTATTCCTTCTTAGCCTATTTTCTATTTCTTTTGCTTTCTCTCTAAGCTTTTTCACATTTTTCTTATTTTACATTCATTTTCATGGCTATTTTTATACTTTCTCTTGTATTCCCCTTCATTTCATTTTTATTTGATTATATTCACTTCTGGGAATTTTTTATATTAAAACTCATTTCTGAGATAAGTTTGCCATTTTTTTTCCTTTTTTCTGAGTTCAGTCAACATTCTTAAAATTTATTCTTTATTTTATCTATTTCTATGTTTATATTTTAATTTCTGATTCAAGGTAGTGTTTTATAACCCCAAATTCTTATTTGGACTGAATCTGCCTTTGCTTGCCACAAATTCTTGGGTAGAGAAGAGAGTAGCACTGGAATCAATCATCCACTGGACTTTGATAATTTTTTTTACTTATTATTTTGTTGAAATTTTGGGGATATTCTGTATTTAAGTTTTATGGAGGGATAGGGTTTTTTGTAATATTTCCTGTTGCTTCACTCTATTGTTTTGTAAGGAAACAATGAGAAACATGGACTTAGGCAGCTGTCATTTTCTTTGGATATCAGAGTTTCTTGCACCTAATATTTTATGTCATCCATTAGTCTTTTCCATCTGCCTTGAATAGCATTAGAAGTTTGCCAGAATTCTTTTATATTGTAGTACATAGTCAAATGGCCTGGGAACAATTTATACTTCTTACTTTCCCATATTTGAACATTATTTTTCTTCACCAACCTGCCTATCTATGTCATTTTAATCCACATCAAGAGAATGTTAATTAATAGCTCTGGTACAAAAAATAAAAGTAAAAAGAGCAGTATGTTCAATGAGCAGTTAAACAAGTAATGCTAAATTATGTAGGATCCAGCTATAACCAGTAATAAATCCTGCCAATACTACTCAAGATTGCTTGCTCTGTAGGAAGTTAATTATAATATGAATTAGGCTTCCTCTGACATACTTTATACTGAAAAGGAACTTCAACTTTTTAATCACAAACATGCATTATATCTGTGATTTTACTCTTCAGAATAACCAAGTTCCTAAAAAGGGCATCTCTGGGTATCAAATGCCCTAATTCCACTGCTAATTTGTAGGGAACCTTTAACAAGTATGTATGGTTTATATACACATTGCAAATATATGTCTCCTTAAAGTGAGACAATGTATAAAAATAAATATTAAAATAAGATTTATAACATATCAAAAAGTAATAGTAAACATAATGCATTCTCAAAAGCGAAGAAAATTCTGCAAATAGTTTTATGTTATATTTGAAAACCTTTGCTTCCAAAACTTTCCTTAGTGAATAACAAATGTTCAATATCTAAGCAGTGCTTGTCAAATTACTGGGGGGAGGGGCGGGATAAGTAAATAAATAAGTGCATTCAGCAAAATGTTTGCAAAGAGTGAAATTGAATATTGCAATAAGGGTGAATTCTAAGAAAAATGAACATTGTAATTCTGTTTGTAAGCACTGGTTGATGGAAACAATTAGCTTGGTCTTTAAAAGCATTCTTAAAGCAGGTTTTAAACTGAAATTTTTAAATGCCTGTATATTAGGAAATGATTTTATTGCTGTTAGCTGCCAAAGCCTACAGTATCATTCCTCATACATATTCTTTTTGTAATCAAATAAGTGAAAATAATCAGACATACACAGACACATGCAAACACAAAGACAGACATATATGAAAAGCCTCAGAAATCATTAAATTCAAGAAAATATCCATAGTGCTTTCTGAGCATCTGCAAAAGTGCATTAAAATTTTTCCAAAATAATGATTTTGGAGGTGAATTTATGGCTTACATTGTGACATCCACATTCTTATAACTGCCCCTCATTAGAGGAAGCCAGAATGTGCAAAGAAAACTATTCTTGGCCTGGTTTCCCAGGGAACCAAGGTGTACGAATTTTCCCCATCAGTCTGTCTCTGTCAAAACCATTTGATCTCATGGGCACAAAGTAAAGCTAATTAAAGTTGGAAAGAGAATCCAAACAGCAGATTTTCATGAATATAAAAAGTCCCATGGTCATTAGGCGATTTCAATGACTAACCTTATATTTTTATGGCTTAGAATTTTTATTGATTATGCCTATGGTTGAAGTTACCACCTACAGCCATGCTAATTATATACAGAATATTTCTTGGGGAAGGGAATACTCATATAGATTATTGATATGCAATATGCCCATGGGGTTGTGCAGTCTACAACCCACTCAAGGTCATAGATAGTAGGCCTAACATCTGATAATACTATGCAGCAGAAACAAAATATGCAAAGAGGATAGCCATGACATCACAAGGCCACTCATCCAAAACCAACAGGAAAAACCGAAAAGAAACTCAGTGACTTTTAGATAAGTCTGAATAAAATAAAAATATAGACAAGCAACACAAATAAGTTGATCTTCTAAACCAATTTTGAGTAATTTAAAGCAACTCTGCACTCTCTGAGGACTTGAGTTTGAACCCCAGCACCGCAGAAAAAGGATGTGGCAATCCACTTCTGACAATTAGCCTTTGCAAACCTTATGAGGGTCGCTGTGAGTCAGACTCAACTTGATGGCACCTAATAATAAAAATCGATTACTTTAAATATTAATTGCAGCTGGTTTTCAAAATGTGAGTTTGTACATTTAACAAAAATCAGTTAAGCCTTTACATGTGTAGTAGGAGTATCCATAACATGCACAATCAGAGATAAATTGGTTAAGGCAGTCCTTTCTCCCTACACAGGAGGTTGAAGATACCAGATGTTCTCTCATCCAGATATTAAAATAAAATACTTTCTTCTATAACCATATGATCAGTTAAATATCTACTGGATGCAATAGAATGATTAATGAGCCTAAAAAGTAGAATGGGGTTTGATGGCATTGTTTAGTTTTGTTGATTTTAAATACATATAACTTATCAAAACTGCATATATGCTATAAACATGTTTCTATACAAAATAGTATATAGAATATTGGGGATTGTTAGAGAATAAAATAAGCTAAATGAGAAAAATAATCCATGGCCATGTTGCTCAACACAAGAACTGTAATGATGCAAACAGAAGTGATCCAGGAGAAAAACTTTAGCAAATATGAAATGGAAATTGCTTTGTGAAAAATAGGAATAGATAAAAACTCAACAGTATCTCAAGATATACTATTTAAGTGGAAAAAGGAATAAATCTGAAGTGACAGAATTCACATATAATTTAGAAAGACAGTCTAGCTTATTGAAGGAAACAATGTGTTAGATGAAGTAATTGCTGTCTAGCTAGGGACATACAGAATCAAAGGGATGAGCGATAGAAATATCATAATAGGTATGCTTGCTACTGATAATTAAAAGTCAAAAAGAAAACCTGATTGTCCTCGATATTGTATTCCAAGCAGACATTTGTGACTAATGAAATGTCACAAAATATTTGTGTAAGCAAAATTCAAGAGACTATTTCTCTATTTATACAATAAAGAAGTAGAAGATGACAACAGCAGGAAACAAAAGCCCACCACAGAAATGCAAACTTTCTAGGAAGTCACTGAAGTGAACAAGATTGAAGAAGAAGAAACATGGAAGACAGTCTCATCAGCCACTCAAAAAGACAATAACCATGGGAACCATAATTGGAATCATCAAAGAATTATGGTGATTCAATCCATAGAAAACATCATGAACCTTTTGTCCTATTTCTCTGAAAATAAATTTTCAATAGGAAGTCTTCAGATATGACTGGGTCTTTAAAAGGGATTCTTCGAAAGGTATTCTGCATATATTGGATTGTGTGAATGCTCCCAAGGAAATTATGTAGGGTCCCAAACCATCTAGGAAAATACCATAAAAACCGAATCATCCTTTATCTCCAGGGAAATGGAAAAGTTCTCCCTTTTCCCAACCCCACAAAGGAGTTGCTGAGGGGCTTTTTTCACAAACTGCAGTAATCTTAGTCCTAGAGGATGGAAGTGAGGAGAGGAAACAGGTATGATATTACAATACAGTGGATGCAAGTGGGCACAGGCCACATGAGTCAATATTACTTTTGATGTATGCAAGCAGAACAAATCTCTATGTTTATAATAAAAATAACTAGGATATATATCTCAATAGTTCTCTGTCCAAATCTGTTCTTATCAAAAAGGTAACCTCAAATGCAGATCTCAAAACCGCATTATGGTTTTATTGCATTTTATTGTTTTTTTTCCTTTTGCTTAGCAAAAATAACAAGCTGCTTCATTTTATTTTTGCTCAAAGTGTATGGATATTATACTAATTAGAATTCAGGGAGAAAACAACAGAACCAATTCCTGCTGCTGTTTTAAAGAATAAAGAAGAGAAAGACCAAAAAACAAGGAAGGAAAATGTGAATATATATTTATTATGAGATAGTCATCTAATACAAGGAAATATTGGACTCATAACCTGAATCCAGATGGTATGTGGGCTTCAGTTAGGGAAAAGAATTAAGAACACAGTAAGGATACAGAAGATATTTTCTCTCCACCTCTCATTCCTGCTGATTCTAGAGACATGCTTTTTCCATAAAAGTAAGGAGCTATATTACTGCCCCAGAGCTTTTATTTCTTCTTTATTAAATTAATTGCAGAATCCTGAGAATTAACATCTGATTGACTGAGGTTTGATCAAGTTTTCACTCTTGGTAACTAAACTAAATTTAGATGAATAATGGTTCCCTGGAGCCCACACGTGTGAAAAGTGTAGCCGGTACTCAGGACAGACAAATTAGACATAAAATTTAGCAAGTTTCCACCACAATATTATAATTTGATATGCACTCAGCCTTCTACATCTGCTGGTTCCACATATGTAGATTCAATCAACCATGGTCTGTAAATACTTTTAAAAAATGCACCTGAACTGAATATAAGTGGACTTTGTCTTGTCATTGTTACCTAAATAATATAGATTAACAACTATTTACATAGCATTTACATTGCACTATGTGCTATAAGTAATCTAAAGATGATTTAAAATGTATGGGTGGATGTGTACAAGTCATATGTAAACATTACACTATTTTATGCAAGGGACTCAAGCGCTGTGAATATTTGTTATCCACGGAGGATCCTAAAACCAATCCCTCAGGATGCTGAGGGACAAATGCATGCATATATTAAATATGGGTTTTATCATCTGTTTTTATGGCACACTTATTTTCTGTGGCTACTCCAATCAGCATGTTTAAAGGTAAAACCCTAGAAAGCAAGAAATCTGTCTATATAATATTCCTTGGAGAAAGACTTTTTAAAAACTCCCTTTATATATCTTCATGGAACAAAGCAATCAATTTCTGAAAAATTTAAGTCATTCCAGATAGTTTACATGAGTGGAGAAGATTGGTAACAAAGATAATTGGTGACAAAGAAAAAAGAATTCAACCAGATTTTATGCTTTACATAATTTTATTGGTGACAGGAGGTGTCATTCTTCTAATTATCCTTTATTTAATTTATATTTCCTTAATATATGTATATATATATATATATATATACACATATATTAAGGAAATATAAATATATATATATATATATTTGTTGTTAGATGACATCACGTCAGTCCAACTGATAGTAACCCAATGTAGGACAGACAAAACATTACCCAACACTGTGCAATGCCCGGCACTATATCAGTGCTTTTCTGTTATTTATAGGGTTTTCAATGGCTGATTGTTTCAGGAGTAGACTATTGGGTCCTTCTCCCAAGCCTATAGCACCTGATGTTCCCAGGCGGTATCCCATCCAAGGACTGTTTAGCTTCTGAGATCAGACAAGATTGAATGCCATGCTGGTGTGGTTGTAGATGAATATGTATTAAGTTCAATTAAATCTGCAATTTAATTACAATATTATAGAATAAGGGAAGCCTTGATTAGGAGTTTAGAACTCACATTGAATAGATAGAAACAGTGATAGTTTAGATTGGGAGACAGAGGATGAAACTGGATGGACACTGAAATCGAGCATTTGGCTTCGGAGGAGCTACACAGAGGTCAGTAGCAGGAACGCCATTCCACCATTTCGCCTTCATGCAGACTGCAGGAAAGAATCCCGGAGACTTGGAGGGGACTTCGCCCACACACCCACGGGAGCCAAACCCAACACAGAACGCAACCTTGACATCACATTGTCACCCTGCCCGCGAGACACAAACTGCAAGTTTTCGGGTGAGTCATTTTTGAGGTAGCACACGAAATCGCCATCTTTAGCAATATATGTCCCACAGCCTGAGATGCTGGGCTGTTGTAGGTCCCTCACGTGAGAAAATAGGGATCAGAGCCACAAGAGTAGATACTGGAGGGTACAGGGAGTAATCGCGGAGGGAACTGGGAAACCAGTGCCAGCGGTATGCATCCAGAGCTGAAACGCGGCTCCCTCCCTCCTGTTGTGGTGGGACAGTCATGCAGACGCAATCTCCACGGACATACGGGCACACATATGCCTGGACCCCAGACACACCAGAGGGGATCCTAAGTCATCCCACTGCACTGTGGAGAAAAGTGAGGTCTGCGGAGGAGGCTGAGCGCCACGTGGACAGAGTGCTCCTTTCTGGCAGAGTCTTGCGGGACAATTAGACACAATAAGAACAGTTTAGAGCGCAATCGCCGTGCATGGCAGACCTACTACAGAGTCTCTCCAGGGGGGTTGAATATCATCCCACCCACAAGAGGATTTGGTCCTCCCAAGTGGTCTCCCAAGTGGGCAGAAAGCCCTGCAATAAAAAAAATTAAATTAAATTAAAAAAATAATCCACTATAGCAGCCATGGGCTGGGATTTAGTTCAGTTGGTAGAGCGCTGCACTGCAGTCTCTGAGGTCCCGAGTTCAATTCCCAGCACCGCAAAAATGGGAGAAGGACCTGGCAATCCACTCCCAAGGCAATCCCGAAACACTCAGCCATTCCCGAAACACTCAGTCATTGAAAACCCTATGAGGGTCGCTATGAGTCGGATACCGACTCGACGGCACCTAACAACAACAACAACATAGCAGCCATATTCCCTCCATGCTATAGGTTTTGGGCCGGAAATCTCTGATTTGGTGAATTGGCGCCTGAACTGCATGGGACAGGGAGGACCCCAGGGAGGACCCCACAGGCTCCAATGCTTCTCAAACAATACAATAGACACAGAATATTTCCTGGAACCATCTCTTTGGTCATTGTGGGGCAATCTGCCATTTTCTACGTAATCAGCAAAATCTCTATAGACTAAGACACACTGCTCCTACAGATTGTGTGAAAACACTGCCATCCTGAGTTCTGGAGGGAGCACTGCTTCCTGCAGTATCAACTTCACCCGGTGGAACTGGGTGCCCACAGTGCACCTACAAGAACATACGAGGGTTTTTTTTTTTTTTTTTTTTTTGGTTTTTTTTGGTATGAGGATTTGAATCCAGGGTCTTGCGCTTGCCTGCTTTGTAGGTGCTGGACCACCACGCTGCACCCCTAACCCATATTTTTTACTTTTTGAGACAGGGGCTTGCTGGGTTGCACAAACTGCCTCTGATCTCAGGCTTGTGGTCCGCCTGTCTCTGCCCCCCAAGCCGCTGGGATTGCAGGCATGCACCACCGCACCTGACTAGAAGTGTTGTATATGTGTGTGCGAGCGTGTATGCATGGTTTTATTTTTGTTTTTGTTTTGATTTTGGTTTTTTTGTTTCTTGGGTTTTTGTTTTGTTTTAGTTTGGTTTGGTTTGGTTTTTTGTTGTTGTTTGTTTTTGTTGTTTTGTACGGGGGTTTGAAACTACGGTCTTGCGCCTATTCACTTTGTAGGTGCTGGACCGCTGCGCTGCGCCCCCAGCCCATATTTTTTTATTTTTTGACACAGGGTCTCGCTGGGTTGCGCAGGCTGCCTGTGATCTTGGGCTTTCGATCCTCCTGCCTCTGCCCCCAAGCTGCTGGGAATGCAGGTGTATACCACCCCACCTGACTATAAGCAATTTTATACATGGGTGGAAGCGTGTATGCGTGAGGATTTTTTTTTTTAATTTTCTTCCTTTCTTGTTTTACTCTCTTCCCTCTTTCTATTCTCCTTCGATTTTTCTTATGCTATATATGCATCCTTGTATTAATTATTTTACCATCAGAGCCCCCACACGTCTGTCAGTTTGCCGTGGGAACTGGTGGGTTGCGATGAGGCTGAGAACTCTGCCACTGTAACCCCAGACATGAGCAAGGTTACCCATGGTGGACAGGTTTTCAGCTGAGATTCCGACTAAGACAGACTAGGGAGTAGGACCTGGCAAGCCACTCCCGAAGCAACTAGCCATTGAAAACCCCATGGATAGCAAAGAAACAGTGTCAGATATAGGGCCGGAAAATAAGGCCCCCAGGTTGGAAGGCACTCAAAAGACTACTCGGGAACAGTTGCCTCCTCCAAGTAGAGTTTACCATGATGACGGAAATGAAGTAAAGCCCAAGGGTGCTCAACTTGCTGATGTGCCACGACTCAAAATGAAGAGAAACAACTGTAAACATCCATTAATAATTGGAACATGGAATGTACGTAGTATGAATCTAGGCAAATTAGAAATTGTTAAAAGAGAAATGGAGCGCATAAACATTGACATTCTAGGCATCAGTGAGCTAAAATGGACCGGCATAGGCCATTTTGAGTCAGACAATCATATGGTCTACTATGCTGG
>VMDO01007960.1:0-87455 GCA_007922755.1 Pedetes capensis
AAAAAAAAAAAAAAAAAAAAAGAAAACTATGGTAGACATGCTCAATGGTGAAGCATTAATATCATTCTCTATAAAATCACTAATACTGCAAACGTGTTATCTCTATTTCCAACACTTGCTGGAGGTTTTCGCTAGTGTATATGAACACATGAACAGACACAAAGACACACAACAAAGTGGAGGAACTTACAGGAAGAAATAAAATACTATTATCTAATTATTTATATCAATTAGCCCCAAAGAATCCATACATTACAAACTATTAGAATTTTAAAAAAGAATTTAGGATGCTTTTTCTGTATCAGATCACTTACACAAAAGCCAACTGCATTTGTACACATCAGCAATGTTAGAAAAGGTATCATTTTTAAAGAGGTTTAAAATTTCAATGACCAAAAATGAAGGATTTAATTATAATTAAATTATAAAGAATTATAATTTTCAATTTCTCTCCAAAATAAATCCATAGAACCAATGCAAGTACCTTAAAATCCAATCAAGTTTTCTCATAGAATTTGAAAACCTGATTTTAAGATTTATATGGAAAAAGAATGTCCAAATATAACCAAGGAGCTGTTGTAGAGGAAAATCTGGTGAGGGAGTAGAGGACTGGAAACTTTACCCACCAAATATTAAAATACAAAGTTATATTAAGATTGTAGATTTGTTAGTGGACTAAAGAATTCAGAAAGGGTCCCACATATACAAAGAAAACTGATGTACTGCAGTGATAGCACTTCAGATTAGCAGGGAAGGATGAATTATTTAAGAAATGTGTAAAGATGTTAGAAAGTAAAATTCTATCTGACATCATATACAAAATTCCAGATGATTTAAGAAGCTAAATCTAAAAATCAAACACTAAGCTTTTAAAAGAAAATATAAGGAAATATGTCCATAATCTCAGAATCAAGACAGATCTCTGAATAACACCTTAAAAAAGTATTAGCCATAAAGAAAAAAAAAATCCCAAATATTAAAACCAAGCAGTTCGCCAAAAAACACCATGAATATGTTGAAATGATAAGCCAAAAACTGAAAAAAAAATATTTGCAACACGTATGTCTAACAAATAATTACTATGCAAAATATTATATAAAGAACTCCCATTAATAATTAGAAAAAGATAACTCAGTAGAACAATGGACAAGAAAAAAAGATATTTCAGGCCGGATGTGTGGGCTCAAGCCTGTAATCCCAGAAACTCAGGAGGTGGAGGCAGGAGGATCACAGGTTTGAGGCCAGAGGCAGCCTGTGTAACTTAGTAAGAAACTGTCTCAAGATAAAAAATAAAAAATGGACTGGGGGTGCAGTCCAGTGTTAGGGCACTTGCTAAGTATGTGTGAGCCTCTGGACTCAATCCCCAAATACTTCAAAAAAAAAAAAAAAAGAAGAAGAAAAGAAAAAGAACAAAGATATTTCACATAAGAGGAAGGATAAATGGCTCATAAACATATGGAAAGATACTCAACCTTCTTGGTAATTAGGGAAATATAAATTGGCTAGGATGTAGAAGAATAATACAAATTCTCATACCCTACTAGTGGGAGCAAAAATTGGTTACTACTATTCTGGAAAATATTTTGGCTTTAGTAAAGCTGAATATATATAAATTCCATGAACCAGTAATTCCATACTTGGAAATATGCCCTATAAAAACTCTTACACATATATACCAGAAGACATATATAAGAATGTACTACTCATTGGGATCAAAATTAGAAATTAACTCTGAAATGTATGATTAAAATCATACAACTTCCAAAATTAATATTTACGGAGCACATTAGTATTCTTTCCATACACTCTTTATTCTTTAATTGCTAAGTTCACTAATAAATATCAGCATTACCCTTTTGTAAAGACAAAAATGAAACACATCTGACAGGTTAGTTTTAGATGAAGCATGAATGCCTTTTTGTTTGTACTGACAAGTATATGTACTTTAATCATCTGAGACCATATCAAGTATTTATAAAAGAAAATCCTTTCTGAAGATTATTTCAATTTAATCAGGATTAAAAGGAAATAAAACTTTTATCCTTATCATCCTTGAGTGAAGTAACTTGAGTTTTAATATCTTAATCAGAAAATACACAGAAAGAAACAATAATATTGAGAGAGCCTGATGTCCTGTGGTCTTCCTTAATAACAATTCATTTTCAAAAGGCTATAATCTATTCAAAAGAAAGCCTCTACCAAGGATCTTAATGAGATTCTGAGAAAATTCACACTCAAAATAAACAACATGCCACTAAAACCAAAACAATGTAGGTATTAGCAACTATACAAAAGGCTAGCTTCTATCTGATGAATCATTTCTAAAATGATGAAGGTATAAGTTTTTGAAGTGTTTTCTATTCAAGCTGGAAAATATATAAAGGCAGGGAATCATTTAGCCAGCAGGTTGACTATAAAACTTTTCATTTTACACATCCTTGTTTGACTTTATGCAAACATCAAATTAAGAGTAGCAAAAATGAGTCTCTCTTCTTACATATTAATACTAACTTTTTCTTTGTTTTCTCAAGGTATTTTGCCTTCAGCTTCCAAGTCCATAAGAAATCTAGAAGATGACATACTATTTAATACATTGAGGATGGGAAAAGCCTTTCAGAAGGAAGATACTGCAGAAAGATCAGTTGTTGCTCCTTCCCTGGAACAATATAAAAATGATGAGAACAGTTTTATGAATGACGAGGAAAACAAAAATTCAAAGGTAAGTGGCAGTATGATTTGTCTTTTATTGCAGTGGAAATGGAATTAATCTTTATGAAATCATAAATCATTCAAAAAGTAAAACTGGTATTTTTATAAACTGAAACATTGCAAATATAGTCACAATATGCATTAGGGCAACTGATGGAAATTCACACATACCAAGTTGTTTCCCATCCTAGAGAATACTCTTATCCAAAATGGCATTTTTTTCCCAATATACTTGTATCTGTATTTTTAAAGAGTCAAAGACAGGGCAGAGCATCTTAGAATTGATTGATAAGATGTTACACAATTGTATTACAGTTCCATTCTGAAGAAAGACAGCTAAAGCACAAATTAATCTTCTCTTTACAGAATTCAGGCTCCAAACATAATTTCATAAATCATGGTCTGCCACTGAATTTGGGTATAAAGCCTTATCTTGCACTAAAAGGATCTGTAGATTTTCCAGCTGAAAATGGAGTTCAGAACACTGAATCAATACAAGAAAAGAGAGAAATTGGGGATGAAGAAAACTCTGCTAAAT
This sequence comes from Pedetes capensis, assembly GCA_007922755.1. Lineage (NCBI taxonomy): Eukaryota > Metazoa > Chordata > Mammalia > Rodentia > Pedetidae > Pedetes > Pedetes capensis. Next base: position 3,248 of record VMDO01007960.1, read on the forward strand.
TTCCTATAGGAAGGAGAGATTTTGACAGTGAGTATCCTTTCAAAAATCCAATTCTTCCATCTTAGTACCAGGAAAAGAGCTCAAAGTTTAACTGAATGTGGACCTAATCATAACAAAGTCAAATAAGACTATGGGTCAGTACCACTTGATGTTAAGTGACCCCTTGTCAAAAATGTAAGATTAAAAAGCATCTAGTAATTATAATTTTAATCTACTTTGTTGTTGTTGTTAGGTGCCGTCGAGTTGGTATGCAACTCATAGCAACCCTCTGTACAACAGGGGAAACACTATTGTCAGTGCTCCTCTGCTGTTCATAGGGTTTTCAATGGCAGACTGATTTTTGGGAGGAGGTTTCCAGGTCCTTCTCCCAAGCCTACAGCATCTGGTGTTCCCAGGCGGTCTCCCATCCAGGTACTAACCAGGCCCTACCCTGCTTAGCTTCGGAGATCTGACGGGATCAGATTCCACAGGGCTATGGCTGCAGGCTCTTGCTCTACTTAGTATTGTTAAAATAGATCCATTTTTTTCTAATTATATGTGATAATTACACTCCTTTAAATAACGTAAACTTTTTTTTTTCCCCCTGCAGTGCTCAGGTGTATGCTGGGAAGAGTCTACCGACCTTGCTGGCAAGTCTGATATCTACTGGTCCACATCATCTTTTTGGAAGAAAAACTCATTTAATTGCCAATAGGTAGAAAAGCCCTTAATGTTACTATAAATTGTATACTATCTTAAGTGTCTGTTTTAAAAGAAAGAATGTTAAAATATATCAGTAATCTAAATGATATGGTTTTTCTGTGTATTAAACTTTGTTGAAACTGCATAATTATGTCTCACTGGTATTTTTCAACAATGCTTAACAGACAAACCTTACATATACTTCAGAGCAAAATAATAAAGCAATAAACTTTACACCTTGATCTTTTAAAATTAAGTATATGACTTTGGTGTGTGGCTTTATAGATACATAAAACTAAAGCACATAAAAGACAAAATCATAGTCTAAAAAACTGCGTTAACTTTGTCTGGCCCGTAATCAATTTATCCTTGGCAGTACACTTCTTCCCTTTTGCTACCCCGGCTAGTTTTCCATCCAATTTATTCTGCAAATTGTTTGATGTTTTAGGTATCTTTACATCTTTATGCTGAGGCAGTTCATTTCCATTATCACAGAGAATATTTTCACCATCCAAATCCACCTGTTTCCTTTTTGAACTAATTGATTTTCTTGGTATTTTGTCATTTCTACTCCTGTCCGAATGAATATTTCCAGAGCTTGTTTCAATTACTGGTCTTCCAACAGATGAATTTATAACTTCTGTTATACGAGATGAAAATGGGGGAAAATCATATAAGATTTAATATTAGTAATCATGAGAATTTTAAAATGAATTTTAAAAGCACTAAATATTTGAAAATTTGTGACTTACAATAAAATACTATTAACCAGTTGAGTGATTAACAAGCATAGGTACATTATTACGTTAGTTTTCATTTTATCATACTACTTCTCATTCTGACCAGTGAATATTTGTTGGAATATATGACATTTAATTCTTTTTATTTATAAATGATAGTGGGGTACAGAGTAATGGCTAAATCCATTATGCAACTATTAAATCACTTTTGCCTACACCTTCATCTTACATAATTTATAGAAGAGTATAAACTAAAGAGGAAAGAAACAAAAGTAGGGATTTCAATTAATATGCAATGAAAAACATGCCATCATGGATTATATCCTCATTGCTCCTTCCCCTTTTTCCCATGTCTTCATATAGTTGTATCCTATATTTTGAGATTTCCCTCTCCCTCTTTACCTCTCTACATTATTTCCCCTTCACTTCCCTGTTTCCTCAGCCTGAATTATTTCTTAAACTATTTAGTTAAATTGAGTTATATCCTATTCTTATCCATAAATTTCTACTTAGATTTGACCTCTTATAAATCAAGACCTAAAAATTTGTTTTAAAATTTCTTAGTAATTTGCAAAAATCTATTTTTACTTAAGTTAAAACCAAATGGTAGATTACTATTAAACTGTTATTTAATTCCTCAAATACAGTCAATTACCAGAAAGGTCACGGTCCATGTGAAGAATACACAAAGGCTTTGACGCTGAATTAACATTGTTCCATTTATCCTTGCTTATCATGCAGTCATCTTTGTAAGTGCAAGCAAACTGTGATCTAATTAATGTTTGCTTCATCTGGTATCAGAAAGAAAAATGAAAATATGCAATTTATACATTATTTTGTTTTTTCAAATAGATAAATGTATAATCTATAGTAATCAACATATTATAAAAGATTTCCCTTACAAATTCCATTATTCATTGGGAACTTTTAACCTTTCATTTCATAGTTTTCAAACTCACTCACTGTGAGTTTGCATTTTTGTGAGCTAGCATTTTTGTTCTTTTTAGTAATACTAGCTTTATGTATGCCTGCACCCGTAGCCCTGTGGAATCCAATCTCGTCAGATCTCGGAAGCTAAGCAGGGTAGGGCCTGGTTAGTACCTGGATGGGAGACCGCCTGGGAACACCAGATGCTGTAGGCTTGGGAGAAGGACCTGGAAACCCCCTCCCAAAAATCATTCTGCCATTGAAAACCCTATGAATAGCAGAGGAGCACTGACAATAGTGTTTCCCCTGTTGTACAGAGGGTCGCCATGAGTCGGATACTGACTCGACGGCACCTAACAACAACAACAACAACAACAAGCTTTATGTATATTTTTGGTAACAGTCCTAAAAAGTCAATTTTAGACTTTTCAGAGGACTTGGTAAGTATTCTTTTGTCTATACTCCTTTGGAGTGGCTTTTATAATAACTAAAATAATCATACATGTGATATACATAATCATAGAGAAAATACAAGTTCTTCGTCCTAAAAAAAATATAGAGTACAAGTCTTTTGGGGTAAAAATAGCATACAGAATTCAGAAAATTAAAGAAATTGGGAAATGGAGAAATGCTAAGATGTAAAAGAGAAAGGAGAGGTTAAAAGAAACAGAAACAGCCAGACGTGGTAGCTCATGCCTATTATCCCAACAATTTGGGAGGCAGAGGCAAGAGGATCGAAAATTTGAGGCCAGAGGCAGCCTGAGTAACTTTGTGAGCTCCTGCCTCAAGATTAAAAAAAAAAAAAAAAGGGGGGGGGGGGGGGGGGGGGAGGGCAGGCTAAGGGTGTGTAGTTCAGTGCTTGCAAAGTATTAGTTCAGCCCTCCAGTATCACAAGAAGAAAGAAAGGAAAGAAAAGAAAAGACAGGAGAGCGAGCAAGGAAGGAAGGGGAAAAGAGAGAGAAATAGAAAACTAGCAAATAAATAAATAGCAAGAAAAACAAATAATATTGAAAAGCCATTATTTCTTGGTTAAAACATGAATAGGAAAACCAGAAAGATGATTTGGATACACTATCCCCAAACATAAAACAAGAGGGCATAACTTTCTTAATAAATAGGAGAGTATCAGAAAGATAAAATTACTGTTATTCTTGTTGTTGTTGTTAGGTGCCGTCGAGTCTAGGCTGGGCATAATAACACACACCTGTAGTTCCAGACAGCCTGCGCTATGCAGTGTCTCAGAAAAGGAAAGGAAAGGAATGGAGAGGAGAGGAGAAAAAAAGGGAAAAGAAAAATGAAAAGAAAAAATAAAGAACAAAAAGGTTAATTTGTAACCATTAAAAAGGATAGAAAAAAAAGTAGTTTTGGAAATTTACTCGGCAAGCATAAACCCACCAAACTGTTTTAGGGGTAGGAATTAATTTCAGAACAAAGTACCCTACACATATAATGTGAATTTCAATAATTATACCTGGTCTGTAACCATTCAATTATAATAGGAAGATTTCTCCAAACACTTCAAAGTCTAACCACATTATAATGAATATTAGAGTGTTTGATTAACAAACATGACTTTATTATATATTTGGTAATTATATACATTATATTCAGTAATTATATTGTTGTTGTTGTTAGGTGCCATTGAGTTGGTATCCGACTCATAGTGACCCTCACAGGGTTTTTCAATGGCTATTTCGAGATTGCCTTGGGAGTGGATTGCCAGGTCCTTCTCCCATTTTTGCGGTGCTGGGAATTGAATTCGGGACCTCAAAGACTATAGCGCAGCGCTCTACCAACTGAGCTAAATCCCAGTCCAGTAAGTACATACTACATTATATAATCAAAGAGATCAATGCATTAATACACTTAGAAGTTTTAAGAATAAAGGCAGTGAAATCCATTGACTATGGTTGAGAAGAAATTAAAATAGTCTCTCTAGCTGCTTCATAAAAATAAATTTTGTTTAGGATGACAAATTATTTATCTGACTAATAGGATCTATGAATGCCTCTATTTCCTATATCATTAAAAATTATGTTTCTCATGCTTCATTGGAGCATTAGACAACTGGAGTTTCTTGTTATATGCCACTTACACAGAAAAATGCACAAAGCTGCAAAAAAGTGTAAAACATACACGATCAAAAACTATTTTTTAAAAAATGTAAAACAGAGTTGTTGTTACATGCCGTTGAGTCATATCTGACTCGTAGAGACCTTCATAGAGTTTTCAATGGCTGATTGTTTCGGGATTCCTTTGGCAGTGGATTGCCATGTCCTTCTCCTATTTTTGCTGTGCTGGGGATCCAACCCAGAGCCTCAGAGACTGCAGAGCAGCACTGTACAAACTGAGCTAAACCTTGTTGTTAATCATTGGCACCACAACCCACTACACCTCCACGAATCTCCATGAATGCAACTCATATAATTTCCACCACAAGATTTCCTATCATATAATTAAAAGTTGTATGTACTTCTTTCTGGACTTAATCCCATAAATACAGGATAAAAACAATTTGTAAAGTGATTAAAAGTTTAATAAAATGAACTTTATTTATATTTCATCATATCATTGCTATTAGTAATACTATCTATGAACTGTTATTTCCATCTCCAAAACTATTTGACATTATAACCATTAACCATTGACATTATCTTACACACGTCTATTTCATTTCACCTGTTATGTCTTCTAGAGAATTATAGACTTATTGCTCATAAAGAGTTATAAAGAGTATGGTAGCACCATTCAGGCACAGAGATGGTAAGTGGCTGGCTTAGATCATTCCCTTAGTACCTACAGAGTGACAGCACCTATAGGTGGCTTCCTGCCACTACAAAATCTTCATCAGCACCACCCAAACAATGCTCTAAATAAAAATACAATAATTATTTAGTATAGACAACTGATATTTTCTCAGTCTCATGGTCAGCATGAGTAGGAATTTCCTTATAAAATTCTGTTATTTTTACTCATTTTTAACATATAATCTAAGTAAATACTCTTATTCTTCATAAACATAAAGGCACAAAATAAGTGCCATAGCTCTCTTTACAGCTAGGTTTCCTCTTTCCAGGCCCCTTATACAGAAATTCTAGAGCCCTTAGAATCATAAGACAATTTCGGAAAACTACAGTTGTAAGTCAATGTATTCTTAAAGTACAGAAAACATGTTCAGATGTGAACAGAAAAATTATTAAGTACTGGTACTTTATCATGAAAAATATAATTATATCAAACGAGAAATAAAACAGTCTACAGTAATCTTGGAATAGTTTTGTACAAAATAACAGAGTAGTTATAGTTAGGGTTTTTTGCTTATTTGTTTGTTGAGACAGGTTCTCACCATGTACCCCAGACAGGTCTCAAAGAGATCCTTCTGTCTCAGCCTCCTGAGAGTTGGGATTGCAAACATGAACCACCATGCCCAGGTTAGCTTTTTTTATTTTAATGAAAGATTATCCATGTGTTTTCTTTTTTCTCCACCCTGTACAAAAATCCTTCCTTCTCTCTTTTAATCAATTACTACTAGAAGCGCAACCAGAGTGCTCCTTGGAAGCAAGGATGGCTAAACTGTGTCTTACATATTTTGAACATTGTAGTCAGGAAAGACCAATCCCTGGAGAAAGACATGTTTGAGAGAGTGCCAGGTCAGTGAAAAAAAAAAAAAAAAAAAAAGGAAAACCCTCCACCAGATGGACTGACACAGTGTCTTCAACACTGGGCTTGAACATAAATAAGATCATGTGCCTGGCACAGAATAGGGAAGTGTTTCGATCTACTGCACATAAGGTCACTATGAGTCAGACTCGACTTGACGGCACCTAACAAAAAGAACAACTTATTAAACTCCAATTGTTCAATAGGCACACAATCTACAAGAGATAACTAGAACAGCTTCTATAATCACAAAGATATTTTATTTTTAAAATTTGCTGTTGACATGTAGCTGGAAGGAATAACAAAGATTGAAAAGATTTCAGATGGCTAGAACTATAAATAGAAAACAACAAGATGAAAATGGACAGGGGGATAAACAAAGCCCTAAAAGGTAGATGCACCTATAATCCCAGTGCTTCAGGAGGCTGAGACAGGAGGATCACAAGTCTGAGGCTAGGGGTAGCCTGGGTAACTTAGTGAGACCCTGTCTCGAAAATAACAAATTAAAACCGTGCTGGGTACAGCTCAGTGGCAGAAAACTTGCAAAGTATAGAAGAGACCCTGAGTTCAACCCCCAAATACCACAAAACAAACAAGCAAATGAAAACAACAACAACAACAAAAACCCCAAAGTCCTATGTTTAGGTTCAAACATATCAATTATAGATGTACAGGATAAGGAGAACTTGACTAAAAAACAATGTATGAAAAAGACCTGGAGATTTTAATTGAATATGAACTTGACTAACACCAACTGTATGATGGCCAGCAAATAAAACTGCACAGCCAGACAGGATAATGTGATAGGAAACGTATCAGATTTGCAGTCAAAAGACCTGGCTTCCAACACCAGCTCTATTACCTATTAACTAAATAATCTTGAATAAACAATTATATATCTCACTTATAAATGGAATAAAATTTAGCTCACAGAATTGGGGGAATTACATCAAGCAAAAAAATACAAACAAAGTATTTAAGCTTTTGAGATCTAATGTAGACACTGCTCAGTTATTATAATAGCATAGATGAGATAAATATTCCTATAAAATAAGATCTATTTGATTAGATTGCTCAGGACCAGGACAAGTCTAAAATGATTCTAGGAATGCAGCTTAGAAACAATGAACTTATAATCAGCTTCTTCATTTTAATTACTAAAACAATGCAAGCTACATTGGCTTGCTTAGAACTTAAAAGAGATTGCTTTTCCTTTGTTCATAAAAGCTAAATTTTTCTGCACAAGTGGCTACATAGAATTGAGATTACTTCCTGTTGCAAAATTTCCAAATCTGTCTGTGTATTTGATTTGGAATCACAAATAAGCAAAACAATTCCCTCTTGAAAATGCTTTTGAAGTACTAAACAACGAAGGATAATGTCCAGATTCATACATGGCTGTTAAAATCATTTTGTGTTCAAGTCACATGAGCGAAACACATTGAAAGTTTTCCTTTGTAGAGTGATTTCCCCCTTTTGGAAAGATTTCTATTCACAGTAAAATTGCAATGAACTTCAAACTTGCCAAGAATAGGAAAAGTCCTTTTCCCACAAACTCTTTTTAAATTGAAATTATTAGTAGGTTCCCAACTTGAGGAAAATAGTACTTCACATAGGAAAACCTGACTCCAGTTAAATTAAGATGAATGAGTCAAAACACTGACTTGAAAAACGAAATTATCTTCAACATAATTATTAACTATGTAACTAAAAATAAATATTCTAAATTTCTTTTTATTCTTACAATATCACATTTTCAAAAGAACAATACCTTTAATGGTACATGGATTTGTACTAGTGCAGCTCATTCACACAAATATTCGGGGAAGCACTGTCCATTAGAGAAGAGTGTTTTGTTTGCTTTGTTCACTGAAGTATCTCTAGTGCCAAGGACAGAGCCTGGTATCCAAATACATGATGGCTGAGTAAATTCCTACCTGGAAATTTAAGTCTCCAAGACTCTGAGTGACTACTTGATTCTATTCTCTCCTTATTTGAGAGCATCTTATTTTCTCCTTAGAGCTACATTTGAAGGTTGCATATTTCCTATCCCTCTCTTTTCTGTAGCCTACAAAATGGTAGAGGTGGGGGTAGAATTCATCTGAGTCAAGAGGCAATCTGAAAACGTTTCTGGGTTCTACATTCCCTTCTAGGGGTTTATGATGTATTATGTGTACTATAAGGTATATTCCATCTAGTTGGGGAGTTTATTTTATCCAAATTGGAGGGAAATATTTGGATAATTTCCCCAATTTGGTGTGTAGCACTAGAGCATTCACTTCTCTCAGTATATAAATTTCAGAGTTCATTTTCCACATTACTATCCAGTGCTATTTTTACTATTTGTCTGACAAATAAGGGAAAAATTACAGATAATTTCCACAAGTTTGCTAACTCCCTAGTACTATATCTGGGGACTAGGAGTAGATTAAGTTGCTAAGTCAAGCTGAGCCTCTTCCCTCTGAAATCTTCAATTTCTTTCATTGGCCATCATTTTTGAAGTTCATTGTACCTGATTACATTATTCTTTGTTGTTCATGCCTGGTGATTATTTTAGTTAGTTTTTATTAATTTGTACTCATTTTAAGTACCAGGGGAGGGAAATTCTGTGCACTAAACTCAGTCTATTATTTTAACCTGGATATATTCAGATTTTTCTAATTTCCTAGGGATTAAATCTGGATATCTAAGAATTTTCTAACATCACGGGCATAGGCTGCCTGGCTGCTTATGGAGGAAACAGAGTTATAGCAAGTCTACTTTCTCATACTATCTAATACTTAAATTTTCACTGTCCCATCTGCTCCTTGTTTTAAAGATCCAGTATTTTTCTGATTAGCTCACTGAGGTTACTAAGTAAATAAATGATGACTCTCTGACAAACATAATCAGTAATATGGTGAAGAACATTAAACTCACAATAAGGAAAAGACCAGTAAATTTGACTTTTCACCTGTGTCAGATGTGCAAAATGCTGCTAAACCAAGATGGAAGTTACTAATAATTCACAAGGATTTAAGGAGGTGAAATAGCCCCTTGAAAGACTTTTAATTAAAAAAGGCATTTTAATAACTTATTTAAGTGCTTTGAAATTGAGTTTAAGAATGGGGAGAAAATATTCTCCAAAGGTTCCATGAAGGTTTGGTAGGAACCATTCTAGTTTCTTTCACATGGGAATTTATTTGACTATCGTAAACAAATTTCCTAAGAAATTACTATAGGAAATAAAAGTTGAGGACCTAAAATTAGTATGTTAATGGACAGTTTCCAAAGAAGTTTCATAGAATTTTGTGGCCAGGAGCATCTATATTTATGATGTTCTTGTTAGGTGTTGTCAAGTTGGATACAACTGGTGATCCTAGGCACAACAGAACGAAACACTCCTTGACACTGTGCCATGCTAGGCACTATGTCAGTACTTCTCTGCTATTCATAGAGTTTTCAATGACTGATTGTTTTGGGATTGTTTTGAGAGTGGGTTACCATGTTTTTCTCTTGTTTTTCCAGTGCTAGGGATCAAACCCAGGGCCTCAGAGAGTGCTGTGTGGCACTCTATCAATTGAGCTAACGAGGAATCTAAAATCTAAGAAGATATAATTTGCTTCATTTGGTACTGATATTGACATGTCACAATCAAGTATATCAAGAATCTACATCCTCTAATATTTTCTTCTTTTGAAATGCCCTTTCCAAGACAGTATTCATATATTCTTTCCATGAAAATAAAACGTACGTCAAAAGAGCAAAAGTAACAGAATAATAAGGTAATAAGAAGATAAAACTATTTTTCCATAGTTACTTTGCTAGAAATATTAGTGATAATTTTTGTTATTTCTAATAAATACCTGGCCATGATTCAGTGGTATGCCTGGCTAAGCTAATTATTTTCATACTTTGCTTTTATAAAAAGTAGTGTAAAATATAATCATAAACATTAATTCTTTCCTTTCTCTGTTGTCATTGAGTTTCAGAGCTATGTAGACTAGGTCAGCTCCATTGTTAAGTAACAGAAGCAATGTAATTAAAATATCAGTAGTATTTAAACATGGTTTTACAATTGGCATAAAATATTTCATAGTAATGATGAGATCTTGTATAACATGCTTTATTACAATTTGCTTCCATATCTATACATGACACTAGATTAGATGACTGCTTCTATTTCCCCAAACTTTATAAATTTGTATACGTTTTATAGTAAGTAGTTGATCCTTAACAATTTTTCTAAAGATCTTCTCATTCTTCAGATAAGTATTTTTTTTTATTTCAATTTACTTCTTGTTGTTAGGTGCTACTGAGTTGGGTCCAACTCATAGTGACCCTATAAACTTATTCATAGGGTTTTCAATGGCTGATTATTTCAGGATTGCTTCAGGATTCAGCTGCCACATCCTTCTCTTATTTCTGCAGTGCTAAGATTGAACCCAGGCTGGGATTTAGCTCAGCGGGTAGAGCGTTGCGCTGCAGTCTCTGAGGCCCCGAGTTCAATTCCCAGCACCACATAAATGGGAGAAGGACCTGGCAATCCACTCCCAAGGCAATCCCGAAGCACTCAGCCATCGAAAACCCTATGAGGGTCGCTATGAGTCAGATACCGACTCGACGGCAAACAACAAGATTGAACCCAGACCCTCAGAGAGCACAGAGCAGCACTCTACCACCTAAGCTAAACCCCAGCCCTTTCTCTTGTAAGTACTTATATTAATATAATGAAGAGTTGACAAATTTTATTCATAGGAAAAAATGTGTAAAGCTCAATTTGACAAGTATTAACCAATAACCAATAAGAAAGACAATACTCATTAATAAACTACATGGTTTGGAGGAATGTAGATAAAACAGGTTATAACCCAAAGCTTTGTAAATTGAGACTAAATTTTCAAAGCACAAAATAAAAAGTATACAAATTATAGTTCTACATTTTGTTGTACAAAGATGAATAATTATTTGGTAATTTAAGTTTTTACATAAAATTTCAACAAATTAATGAATACCAACATAGAACATACTCTATGTGTTTACATATAGTAAATACACAGTAAAAGTATGTTCTTTTGAAACTTAAGACCAAGAACATATAAATGCTTGAAGAAACACAATATTAATTACTTACAGGCACAATGTTTTATTTAAAGATAGAAAAATTTAAACTAAATGAAAATATAAAGAACTTCTCTAGTCAACAACAATATACTATGTTCCATCTCAATCTACAATTAATTATATTCTGCCATAATGTCTTCAAACAGGAACAAATTTTAAATTACATAGTGCTGTAGTTTGGGTCTGGAATATCATCAAAAGGCCCATATATTAACAGGCTTGGTCTTCATATTGGTGCTATTGAGAAGTGATGTAAATTTTAAGAGTCGGGGCCTAGTGGAAGGTCTTCAGGAGATACGTCCTTAAAGGAGACACTAGGACCCTTGTACACCCTCTTCCTCTCTTTTACTCCCTGGTTATTGTTCAGTACTGTTGATTGTGCCTGACTCATAGTGACCTCCATAGGGTTTTCAACAGCTGATTGTTTCGGGATCGCCTCAGGAGTGGACTGCCATGTCCTTCTCCCATCTTTGTGGTGCTGGGAACTGAACCCAGGATCTCAGCAACTGTAGAGTGGCGCTCTACCAACTGAGCTAAATCCCAGCACTTGCACTCCCTAGCTATAAGGTAAACAGTTTTGCTCCATCACAAGTCCCTGCCATTGCCATCTGGCACTCCCACCATACGCCAAAAAACAACAAGGCCAACTGATCATGGACTAATACCTCTAAAACTTTAAGTTGATTATCTCTGTCAGGCACTGCAACACACACCTGTAATCCCAGCAACTCAGGAGGGGTGAGGCAGGAGGATTGCACGTTTGAGGCCAGAAATAGCCTATGCAACTTAGTGAGACTCTATCTCAAAACTAAACAAAACAAAGTAACAAAGAGGACAGGGATGTAGTTCAGTGGCAGACACTTGCTTAGCATTTGTGAGGCCCTGGGTTGAACCCCAGAGAACTACCAAAAGAAAAAAAAAAGAAAAAAACACTGATTATTTCAGTATTTGTTATAGTGATATAAACATACAAAGTCTCTCAAAATTCCATTTAAGATATTAGAAATGCAAATAAGAAGGCCATATCTTCTTTATTTTCCCTTTCATGCATTCAATAGACATTTATTCAACATTTACAAAAGCAATTGTTTATCTCCTTTCTTCTTTTAGGTCAAATGGATTAAATAGCCAAAAATGGATCAGATAAGATTTTATAATAAGAGTCGGGTGTGGTGGTGGATGCTTACAATCCCAGCATTTACGAAGCTAAGGCAGGAGAATTGTGAGTTCAAGGAAAGCCTATGCTACATAGTGAGCCCCTGTCTCAAGATACCAAAACAAACAAACAAATAATGTTTTAAAAGACTACATAAAGTTTCTGAATGTCAATTGTCATTATACATTTTTCATTTCATTCTTATTGTGTTATATACAATGCATATTTACAATATCCAGTTCAGTTTTGTATATTTATTTCTTCTAAAAGCAAAAAATGTTGCCAGGGATGGTAGCAACATGCCTGTAATCCCAGCATTTAGGAGCTGAGCCAAGACAGTTTAGGCTACATAGCAAGATCCTGTTTCAAAACCAAACCAAACAAAAAGCAAAACCAATGTTTGTCATTTTCATGGCTACATTAAATTGTACCTTAATTTTTTCCTCTTGCATTGATTTCTGGATGCGTTCTCTTAGGGGTTTCATCAAAGAATTGTTCACTTGTGTGGGTGATCTATGTTTTAAAAGAAAAAGGTAAAAACTTAATGCTATAGTTTGAACATTTGTGTTTTTCCATAATTTATGTTGACACTTAATCCCTAGCACAATAGTAATAAGAGGCAGGATCCTTAGGAGGTGATTAGGTTATGAGGGCTCCTCCCTCACAAATGGGATTTGTGTTCTTGTAAAGGGGACCTTTCACTCTGGCATGGTGGTGCAAGCCTGTAATCCCAGCAATGTAGGAGGTGGAGCCAGGAGGATCACAAATTCAAATGAAGTGGTATGTAGCCCAGTGGTAAAGGACTTGCAAAGTATGTGCAAAGCCCTGGATGCAACCCCTAAGTACTACAAAAATAAATAAATAAATAAATAAATAAATAAATAGGCCCTTTCTATCCTTCTATATTTTCTGCCATATGAAGGGGCAGCAAGAATCTGTCATCAATAAGAAACAGACCCTTACCTATGAATCACAATGAATCTGCTGGCACCTTAATCTTCAATTTCCAGCCTCCCAAACCATGAAAAATAAATTTGTTATTTACGAATAACCCAATCTAAGGTATCTTGTGACAGCCGCTCAAATGAACTAAGACATTCATAAACCAAAATGGCTTTTAAACTAGCTTTCCCCTCACTCCACTGCTACAAAGCATAGTTACATGATAAAGAATAACTGAAGCCATGTTTATAATTTATTAAAGTATCACTATCCCTATTTGGAGGCCCTAAATATTAATAATTTGCTTAATTAATTCAGTAACTACATATTTCTTGAACTTCTACTATTTATTCCTAAAGTGCTATGTAAGATATTATAAAGAACAGAAAGTTGATTTATTTGTTGAGTTTGTATTTAGGCATCATGAGCTCTAAGTAAAGGAAATAAGACATCCATACAGTTAAAATTCAAAATAGTAGGGGAATTCAAAAGAGAAATACATAGAAATTGGAAAGTCAGAGAAGGCATAAAGAGGAAAAATTTAAAGTTAGGTTAGATCAACCCGTATTCCTCAATAAATAACTCTCTTTTTGGCTTAATAGATCCAGAGTGAGAATCTCTTCAACACAAGGTATCATTATATAAGAATAAAGAAGAGTCTAACCTCAGAAAGAATAGTTGATAATCTTACATTGACTTGAATTCATATATCACAATGTCTTTAATTTTATCATTTTGGCACAGAACATTAAAATTTTGTTTTACCATGGACTGTCTGCACAATAGTGATTAGAAATTCTAATGTGGAATCAAACCTGTAAACAATTGAAATGTGTTTGGCTATATGAAGAAGTCCAGAAATACCTCCTTGCAAAATGGACTGTGGGATTAACTTTGTTTAAACAAATTCTATAAACAGAAAATCTACTCTAAGAAAATGAAACAACTCAACCTGAGAGAAAATTATAATCATCTTATACTTTTACCTAAAAGCACATTTTATTAAACAGAAGCAAGGTAAAAGGAGAAAGAAGAAAAGTTTCCTTTCCTTCACACTGCTTTGTGAGATTCCAGCAGAGATGGTAAGTAAAACAGAAACTTTCATTGTTAGGAAGATACTTGGGCAGTTTTAGGCATAATGTGAAAGTTGTTTCATGCCCAAATATAAAATAATACCCATGCAATGCTGGTAAAAATAAGATTTAAAGCAATTAGATGAAAACACTGAATATAAGACCATTTTGAAGTCTTTCTCTAAAGAAGAGGGAATAAACACTGAGACACTGGAGAGAGCCCACAAAGCAATCACGGATAAATATGAGTAATGTGAACGTAAGACCAGATTTCTAAAAAGTAATTCCAGTAGAAAATTGAAAAGATCAAATGGTAGGAGAGCTTTGTGAAAAGATTCTATAACATACTAAATATACTTTAAAACAATTGTTCTAAAATCATTATTGCTCCTAAAAGTGAGTATTCATTGAATTAAAAAGATCATCAACCTACTGAATGACTGAACTAATTATTGTTAAAACTGGAGAATTATCTGCTATAGTCTGAAATGCACCCCCCATATATATGTACACAAATATATATGGAAGCCTTAACCCTCAAGTGTGACTATATTTGGAGATAGGACTTTTAGAAGATGTTGTTTGTTGTTGTTAGGTGCTGTAGAGTCATATCTTACTCAAAGCGACCCTCATCGGGTTTTCAATGGCTGCTTGTTTCGGAATTGCCTTGGGGGTGGATTGCCATGTTCTTCTCCCATTTTTGCGGTGCTGGGAATTGAACCAGAGACCTCAGAGACTGCAGAGTGGGATTCTACCAACTGAGTTCTTTAAGAGATAATTTAAGTGATAATTTAGGTTAAATGAAGTCATATGGATAAAGTCTGAATCTGTTAGGACTGGTGGCCTGATAAGAATAGGAAGAAAGAAAGATCTATCTCTACGTAAAGGCACCAAGGAAAGGCCATGAGAACACATAGCAAAAAGTGGTCATATACAACCCAAGGGGTTAGCCTTCACCAGAACCCAACTGTGCTGGCACCCTGATTCCATCCTTTCAGCCCAAACAGAAGGTAAGTTTTTGTGGGTTAAGCCACCCATTCTATACCGGTCTATAGTATTTTATTATGGCATATGGAGCAGACTAAGACAGTATCAAGGTACACATAATACAGCACTAATTTAGCAAATATTTTTCTTCATAATGTGAGGTAGAACTGGTAAGTGTCAACTACAAAATAAGTTTGGTGTATATACTTTCTTCTATCCTTAGGCAGAATAGCAGTCGTAGGAGCACAGGCCTCAGGCTTGGGAGAAAGAAACACTTCCTAGCTCTCTTGGGCATATTATTTAATCTCCCTACTCTCTAATTCTTCACTTACAAAGTAGAGATACTATTAAAAGGAGTTGTTGTGAGGGCTGAGATAAGTAAGTACATTTAGCAAAGCAAATAAATATTTTCTTAAGACAAAGAGAAAAAAAAAAGGAAAAAGAATAAAAGCAACACTGAAACCAAAAACACCTGCCATACTCCCATGACATACTACTTTTTAAAATAGAGAACATCTCGCATTTAAATGTTCCCTCTCCCTTTAACTAACTTTTGTTTTCTTTCTTCATACTTTTAAGTAGTTTCCAAATTTTTTACCATAAGTATATATATCTTTTAAAGTCGATAAGGTGTTCTTTCAAAAATTCTCTGGAGGAAATATTTACACACGTATAACTTCCATATTACATACCTAAAAAGTGTCAGAATAGTAGTTCCATTATGATGAATTGTGTTTTCATCACCATATAAAAGCTCTGCTTTGTTTCTGGTAGGAGCGCTGGCTGCTTCTTCATCCAAAAGGGCTAGTAAAGTTTTCACAGTATCTCTGCCACAGTATGCAGTGCCATGGTTTATGGCATAAGATTTTGGCTAGAACAAAAAGTAATTTTAAGGAAGTGTAATAATCACCCCACTTTTCCATTTCATGTGCCACACTTCTTCCAGTGTTGAAGTCACAGAAAATTAGCTATGAGAAGTGTAAGACATGTGAACATTTCTCCTTTAAGCCATTTTAGAATTGACCTTATCAATTTTTAGATCCACAAAAACAGAATTATCAAAAGAAGACATTAAGTTCTGGTCAAAAATGCCATTAGAATTTGAGTCAGAAAAATCTAACCACTATCTAGCTATATGATCTCTGTCACATGACTTAACTTCTCTCTGCAGTTTTTCTTTTATACCAAAGAGAGACGGGGTTCTGGCAATCTAATACTAATTCCACAGATGGCTGTTAAGATCAAATCAAATGCAAAAATGAAAAACTAGTTGACATTCATTTATTCAGTAATCATTGATTAGTATATTCTGTGTCCCAAGTAGTATACCTGAAGCTAATGCTACTGCCGCCTTTAAAGAATTCAGTCTCCTTGATAAGATAAATAAGTAAGCAAAAAATTGCATTAAAGACATTGGGCATTGTGATGCATGCCTGTAAATCCCAGTGACTCAGGAGATAGAGGGAGGAGGATGGTAAGTTCAACACCAGAGGCAGCCTGTGCAATTTAGCAAGACTATCTCAAAAAGGCCTGCAGCTGTAGCCCTGTGGCATCCGATCCTGTCAGATCTCGGAAGCTAAGCAGGGTCGGACCTGGTTAGTACCTGGATGGGAGACGGCCTGGGAACACCAGAAGCTGTAGGCTTGGGAGAAGGACCTGGCAAGCCCCTCCCAAAAAATCAATCTGCCATTGAAAACCCTATGAACTGCAGAGAAGCACTGACAATAGTGTTTCCCCTGTTGTACAGAGGGTCGCTATGAGTCGGATACCGACTCGACGGCACCTAACAACAACAACAACATCTCAAAAAGTAAAAAAATGTCCTGGAGGTGCAGCTCAGTGGTATAGCACTTGCCAAGCATGCAAGTGTGAGGCCCTGAGTTCAACCCACAGTACCATAAAAAAAAAAAAAAGAATGCTAAGTGATATTTCTAATAAGTGTATACACAGTGCAGTAGGAACACTGAGAGGGAGTGATCAGTGTACTGTGGCGTCAAGGAGGACTTCAGGAAGGAGGAAACACCAAGGTGGGAAGGCTGCAGAACAACATAAAAAGGAGGAATTTATATAAGATGAGCCTGGAAAAACTTTGCATATCATAAGTCAGTCTGTTACAAAGGTAAAATCGTTCACCTTATTAAGCAAGTATATATAAGATACAATTTTTAAAAACTGTGAATGCTTAAATTTAAAAACCATTTATTACAGTAAAAGATATATTGCCATTAATCCCTCTCAAAATATTCCCCCTGTGCCGGGTGCAGTGGCGCACACCTGTAATCCCAGCAGCTCAGGAGGCAGAGGAAGGGGGATCACAAGTTCAAAACCAGAGGCAGTCTGCGTAACTTAGTGAGACCCTATCTCAAAAAGTAAAAAAAAAAAAAAAAAAAAAAAAGGCTGGGGGCACAGCTCAGTGGTCCAGCACTTGCAAAGCATGCAGGTGTGAGGCCCTGGGTTCAACCCCCAGTACCATAAAAAAAAAAAAAAAAATTCCCACCCCCATCTTCAACCACACTCCTCCCATCATTCTTGCCTCTTTCTGGAAGTCCTTTCTCATGAGTATCTTTAACACTACCATGGCTGCCTGAATGAGTTCAAAACATTTACCTTCCTGGGTCACTTTGACTTTAGGGAAGAGCTAGAAGTCACATGGTGACAGATCCAGTGAATAAGGTGGATGAAGACACACTGGAATGTTTTTACTTGACAGAAACTGCTGTACTAGAAGCAATGTGTGACACAGAGCATTGTCATGATGGAGAATGAAACTGAAGTAAAGACACTCATGAGAGAGGTCTTCCAGAACAGCCTCAGAAAGTGGCAAGAACAATGGGACAAGTGTGTTTGAAGGTAGGGCAGTGGGGGATATTTTGAGGAGTTTAATGGCAAAGTTTTTACTATAGTCATTTTTTTTTTATTTAAACATTCACTGTGGGTTTTGTTCATACCTCGTATAATAGCACTATTTAGATTTTAGAAAAATCAATGGTAGCAAAGTGTAAAATATATTTCAGGACAAGACTATTATCAAATATGGAGACAGAACTGTAACAAATTAAGACTACAATAGTTTAGTGTACAAATAAAATGGTCTGAACTAAAGCTAAAGAAAACAAATTACAAAGGGAGAGCCAAACCAAGCCCAAAGGTGGTATGTCTGTAATCCCAGCAACTCTGGAGGTGGACGCCCAGGGGAGAGGCAGGAGGATGACTAGTTCAAGGTCTGAGGAGGCCTTTGTAACTTAGACTCTGTCTTGAGATAAAAAATAAAAAAGCAGTTGGAAATGCAGCTAAATGGTAGAGCACTTGCAAAGTATATGCAAAGCCCTTGGTTTGGCACCTCTTGTACCAAAAAATAAAAAAAAAGGTGGTGGGTAGAGTCAGTTGGGTATGGTGGCATAGAACTGTAATCACAGCACTCAGGAGGCTGAGGCAGGAGGATAGTGAGTTCAAAACCAGCCTGGGCTATATGGTGAGACCTCATCTCAAAAAGAAAAAAATAAGTAAATAAATAAAAAGAGATAGCTAGAAAAACTTAGTGATTAGAAATACAAATAAAAGAATATGGTATACATTATATATAATATAGACTTACTTATACACACACACAAGGCCTTTTGCAAGGTTTGATAACAAATTACTAATTATACATATTATACAATATGGGGAAGTTGCTTAACTTTCCTGTGCTTAAGGAAGACTCACTGGCAAAATAAGGGCAATGACAATGCCTTACCTACAAGATTGATGAACATTGTACCTAAATATCAAAGCTGCTTTTTGTGGGCCCTTTGTTATAGTTGTGCTAGTTTCCTCAGCTTTTATCAATATGGTCTTGACCTCTTTCTCTACATAGCTAATTCAGGCTACTACAACAACACTGGAATTAAAACAAATCACCTATCACAAATAGTTTTCATTAGTGCCATAGAACTCCACATTGTTTAATGCTAACTTCACTGAGTATTATTTGATTGTATTTTTAAAAAATTTGCAATATGGTAAAAAATACAAAATTAAGAACCAGGTTGTTTATATCTTTATTTCTTCTGCTAGTAAATGGGAGCGGGAGGAGGACCTGGCAATCCACTCCCAAGGTAATCCCGAAACAGTCAGCCATTGAAAACCCTATGAGGGTCGCTATGAGTCGGATACCGACTCAAGGGCACCTAACAACAACAACAACAACAACAACAACAGTAAATGGGAGAGATTGGTGGAGCTCTTAAAACAATGTTCACTAGCAATTTTATGCAAATTCTATTCCACATCACCAGCTTTTCTTCTGTAATTAAATATGAAAATGAAACAATCTAAATAAACTTTGATATACTTTTCATAGATAATGTGTGGAAATGAAACTTTGTACATATCTTCTACGTAACTTTTAAATTTTGGTATGATAACCTGTACAGCATTCACGTACATGCAATGGTCCACAACAGATTTTGCAAATGTATCTAGTTTTACTCTGCCTTCCTTTTGAAGAGTTTAGGATTAATTTTTACACTAGTAATTGTTTTGTCTAAAATGCGGTTTCTATGTTTTCCTGAAAGCCTGAAAGGTGTATCCAAAACAGCTCTTTTAGAGGTACAGGATGAAGTACCAGGGTCTATGCTGCGTTCATTTGAATCATCGGTTATCCATTCCCTAGCTACTTCTCATAGAAATTGAATCTCATTTTATTTTGTAAATTGTAGTTCAGTAAATTTTAAATGCATTGAATAAAGCACAACTGAGCAAAAAGAGTACTACTTTTTTATAACATTATAAATATCTTCTGATAAACTATTATCCTCCATATCACTACCATACATTTCAAAGTCACTCAAACAAATCATCTGCAAAAAAAAATTATTTGCTGAAAAATTATTTGCCATCACAATGTGTCATGTTTGAAAAATTTGCAATTCTAAAATTGTGATTAAAAACCTTAATATCTAGTAAAATAACTCTTTTTTAGAATAAAGTACACATAAAGATGATCAAGAAAGTTTTTACAAAATCCTATATTACCCTGGATTTTAAAGACTGCATAACCTAATACAAATACCAATGTAAGTTAACTCATTACCTGTCAACCCTGTTTAAGCTTGAAAACATGAACTAATTCATGAACAGTCAATAACATTAATTACCTGAGATTAGGGCAGTTCCAGATTTATACGTATAGTTAAACCTTGTTGTTTGAGTCAAGCTAGCCACTAGAGATGCTTACACACATGAAATAGGGTAACATCCCAGAATCACTCCCATAATGTGTCTTCAAAGGAAATCTAAAAATATTCATCATTATGGAAAAATAGCCAAAAATGGTTGCCAATGACTGTGAATAAATAACAAAAAAAGTCTCTTCATACACTGGCTGCCATAATGACACCTAATGAAAAAGTGCTTTTGTTAACTGAATAAACTATAATAAACAGACTATAATATATACTCCTGGGCTGGGATTTAGCTCAATGGGTAGAGCGCTACGCTGCAGTCTCTGAGGCCCCGAGTTCAATTCCTAGCACCGCAAAAATGGGAGAAGGGCCTGGCAATCCACTCCCAAGGCAATCCCAAAGCACTCAGCCATTGAAAACCCTATGAGGGTTGCTATGAGTCAGATACCTACTCGACGGCACCTAACAACAACACAACAATATATACTCCAAAATTCTGTTCTCAAGGCAAAGTTATGGTAGTCAATTTCTCCTATACTGTAGGTTGTTGTTGTTAGGTGCCGTCGAGTTGGTATCCGACTCAGCGACCCTCATAGGGTTTTCAATGGCAGACTGTTTCGGGATTGCCTTGGGAGTGGATTGTCAGGTCCTTCTCCCATTTTTGTGGTGCTGGGAATTGAACTCGGGACCTCAGAGACTGCAGCACAGCACTCTACCAACTAAGCTAAGTCCCAGCCCATACTGTAGGTTAGAATCTATTATATTTGATTATCAGTGTAAGAAAATCAAGAAAACAAGTAAATGTTCCAGAAATATACAATGAAAAGAATGCCAAGTACAGGGAAAATAAGATTGTGACAGGCTAAGAACATAGGTAAAAAATAAGAGATTATAAAGCTCTGTAAAAGAAAAGTAAACTGCTGAATGGATATCATTTCTAACAGGACTGTGCTTGTCCTCCAGAGCTCTCACTATTGAGGTCAAACCAGACTCTTATTTTATATCTGAGTAAATGCAAAAATAATTGTTGTATAAGAATAATTAAAAATTTTAGCACTAAAAGAGATATTCGAGATTATCCAATGTCTTATCTTAACAAGTACAGTTTGGTCCAAATATGTTATGATTTATGTAAATTGAACACAATCTTATTGAGAAAGTTAAATTTTCACCACCATCTTAGAAAATAGAAAATTAATGTTATTGACTGTTCATAGCCGGGTGTAGTGGCACATGCCTGTAATCCCAAGGACTCGGGAGGCAGAGGCAGGAGAATCTCAAGTTGGAGAGCAGAGGCAGTCTGCATAATTTAGTGAGAGCCTGATTAAAAAAAATAATAAGAAGAAAATGGGCAGAGAGTACAGTTCAGTGGCCCAGCACTTGCAGAGCTTGCAAGCGCAAGGCCCTGGGTTCAAGCCCCAGTACCATAAAAAAAAAAAAAAAAGAAAGAAAACACATTTCTTCTGACTTAAGTAGCCACAGTAAACAATTTCTGTAATAAATAGAAAAGATAATCTTTTTTCAGATGTGGTGGCACAAGCCTGTAATCCAAACAACTCAGGAGGCAGAGGCAGGATGATTGCAATTTCAACACCAGGGGCAACCTGCATAACTTAGAAAGACAGAAAGTAAAAAATGGTCTGGGAGTGCAGCCCAGTGGTAGAGTGCTTGCAAAATATGTACAAGGCCCTTTGTTCAACCCCCAGTACCACACACACAGACACACACACACACACACACACACACACACACACACACAGAAGAGGAGATAATGCTTTGTTTAGAACGATAATAAAAAAGTTCATTACCCGTGCAGGACTGATGTCAGTGGTGCTAACAGCTGCACGTTCTTGTTGAGAATTGATAATATTTTTAATCTGCAAATCCAAATCCTCAGTAACTTCCTCTACTGCTTTATAAAAAGAATCCCCACTGCTCTGGCCTTTAATCAGCTGCATCTTTATTACTGAAAGTATCCGACTCCCTGCGATGCTGAAATGGAAACAAGATCACCTTTATATTGCAAATGACAACATACTTATAAATTTAAAAATATACTTCTCAGTGTCAATCAACACCTTTCAAAGAATATAACTTTGATCTTATAAAGCAAACAGTATTTAACAAAGTGATGAAAACCATTAGAAACAAAATGTTTAAAATGTTTCTAAAAGCAAACCAATTCAACAAGTTATTTCTTCTTTCATTTAAAACCTGAAGAGAAATAATTTAACTATATATGAAATGATAACAGATTAGATCCAGTTACATACATGCAATACACTTAAAATATGTACCTTTAGATACCACTAACATAACAAAACCATCTGCCTCTCATTGAATACCCAGAATGTTACTTTAATTTAATCTTAAATCCAATGCAATAATTTGTTATTATTACCCCTAAATTGCAGATGAGAGAATTGGGTCTCACAAAAGGTAAACAGCTTGACCTAGAACACCTGGTACTCTGGGGTAGGGGGAGGAAGGGAGGAAGGAGACTGACCTGAAACACATGACTCTGCTTTGTAACATGTGAAAGGTTATTATACGTGAAAGAGGAAATTAAGCAGATTAGTACTAATCCAAAGCAAACCAAAGATTGGACCAACTACAGCCAATAGAAAAGTGTTTTTTAAAAACAGAAATCAATCTTTCTTTTTACCAAGCCTAAACCTGAAAGAATTTGGGTTGTAGTTCCTTCTATAGAGGACTGATCTAAAATCAATGTGAGAAATGCATAAGAAAAGGGATCTTGGTCCACTCTAAGGAAAAAGTTAGAGGTGTCCACCAATAGAAGAAAGCACTCATTTGAAATCATGAGATCCCCATTCCTCAAGTATTCCTGGAAAGATTTCAAGATACTCAACAAGAAAATGGTCAGGTCTGAGGGAGTCAGGCTGCCTGAGCACAAACAGCAGCTCTGTCACTTTCTATCTTCAGTATGCTGCTAAACTTTTGGAGTGGCATAAAGGAAATTTATGAATTGAAATTTTCATCTTCACTGCCTAATTGTTGCCAGATTCTATATCTTAGAGAACAGCCAGATGCATTTAAGTAGCCGGTCAGAAAAAAAAAAAGAAAAAGTTATGAGAAAATCACAAAGAAGTTTAATGCATGCTGATAATGCATTAGATTAGTGTCTCCCAAATTTTCCTGAGTCCTCAAACTTATATTCAACTTTGTTTAAAATATCAACTCAGGAGCCAGGAATGGTGGTCCATGCCTGTAATCCTAGTGACTCAGGAAGCAGAAGCAGGAGGATCGCAAGTTTGAGACCAGAGGCAGTCTGTATAATTTAGCAAGACCTTGTCTCCATAAATAAATAAATAAATAAATAAAAATAAAAAAGCTAAAAAAATGGGCTGGAAGTGCAACTCAGTGGTCCAGCTCTTGCAAAGCATGTAAGCACCGGACCCTGGGTTCAACCACCAGTACTGGAAAAAAAAAAAAAAAAAAAAAAGAAAGAAAGAAAGAAAGAAAGAGATCAACTCAGGATCCTCTGCAACTAAAATCACCATCATCAACAAGGACAGTATAGAGTTGAATTGTTTTAAAAGTACCACAGGTGAATTTTATGCTAAGGCAAGGTGAGAATTACTTCATGCAAAAATTGACTCTTTGACAAAGAAACCATATTTAACCATTTTTATATGCCAGTTGCAAAAAGATGACTGATACATTTGTTGAATAAATGAACACTATTCAGTATGAGCCTGCAGCCATAGCCCTGAGAAATCCGATCCTGTCAGATCTCGGAAGCTAAGCAGGGTTGGGCCTGGTTAGTACCTGGATGGGAGACAGCCTGGGAACACCAGGTGCTGTAGGCTTGGGAGAAGGACCTGGCAAGCCCCTCCCAAAAATCAATCTGCCATTGAAAACCCTATGAACTGCAGAGAAGCACTGACAATAGTGTTTCCCCTGTTGTACAGAGGGTCGCTATGAGCCAGATACCGACTCAACGGCATCTAACAACAACAACAACATTCAATATGAAGTTGTGGGGTTTGTTGTTTTTGCAGTACTGAGGGGGTTGAAACCAGGACTTCGTACACATTGGGCAAGTGCTCTACCACTGAACTGCATCTCTAGCCTATTTATTTATTGACTGATTGATTGAGACAGGGTCTCACTGAGTTTCATAGGCTGTCTCCGGCCTTTAACTTGAGATCATCCTGTGTCAGCTTTCCCCAGTCACGTGTACCACCAGCACCTGGAGAATTTGAAGGGTCTGGGTTTTTTTCATTTTGTTTTGTTTTGTTAACAGTACTGGGGGATTGAATTTAGGGGCTCAAACATACTTTGCAAACACTCTACTGCTGAGCTGCACTTCCAATTCCTTTTTTATTTTTACCTTGAGGCAGGGTATCTCTAAGTTACACAGGCTATCTCTGGCCTTGAACTTGGTGATCCTCTTGCCTCCACTCCCAAGTAGCTGGCATTACAGGTGGGCACCACCACACCTGGCTAATTTCAAGTTTTTAATAGTAAAACAAAAGATACATAATTTACCATTATTCATATTAGTATTTGTAATATAATAGTACTTAAGGAGTTTACACTTATCCCATGATAGTCTCAACACTATGGGGAGACACCTCACAAAGTTTCAGGGGAATAGAGGAAAATCTCCAAGGATCCCGAATCTCTTCCTCAGAAAGGAATAAACAATAGCTAGAGGGATAAATTGGAAGCTGTGAATGGCAAGCAAGCAGGATGGATCAGTTTTCTTGGGGTCAAATATTTCTAATAGCACTGTGATCAGACAACAAAGCCCTGGGCTAGCAGCAAGGTGACAGAAGGCAATCAGAGACTTTCACACTCAGGCTGAACCTTCCAAAGATGAGGAAGCAAGTATGGTTCTTCTTAAGATTTATTCTGTATACTTTATATTTTTGAAATTATTTTTCTAAACTCTTTCCTACATAGTGGTGATATAGAAATACAATTTCTTTTTATTTATTGAACATGTATCCAGCAACATCATTAAACTCCACTGTTAATTTTAATATTTGACTTTAGATTCTTAGAGTTTTTTATACACATAATTATGTCATAATCAAGTAGAGTTTTGTTTCTTCCTTTTCAATTGTTTTATCTCTCATTTCTTTTTCTTGCCTTCCTAATCTGGACATTTAGTAGCATGTTGAAAAAAAGAATGATAACAGCAGGAACACTCATCTTAACCTTAAGTTGAATGCCAAAACATTTTATAATTAACTGGGTTTTTACAGAAACTCCTCTATCAGGTTAAGGCCCTCATTTTTAGTTTACCTTTAGACTGATGGATGAGCGGTGTGTGGTGGTTATGTGTTCCTATCAGACTGCCACCTTGGGCAGACCCTGGGCTTTGTCCCCTCAGATTTTAATGACTGTAGAATAGAATCTCCAATTCACCAAATTCTGCAAATGTTATTAAAAGTTACCTTTGCTTTTTTGGCTTGCCTCTCTGGCTTCCTCCTTCACCTACTAATCCTCAACGTGTGTTTTCATTACACTTGCCTGCTCAACAGTGCACTTAAGGTACATTTTACAAATATGTTATTCAACATTATCAATATTTTTCAATGAAAGATTCCATCACGGGACCTAGTATGCGATACCTGTGGAATCAGAAATCTGAGTTGACTCTAGGAATTCCTTCATGTGTGTAAGAACTTTCTTTTCAAGCTGTTGTTTGTTTCTTAATTTTCATTTGAAAGCACAGAAATGAGACAGAAGAAATGCAGCCAAAATGAAAACATAATTGGTGTTATATGCTTGTTCTGGGAATTAATCTCACAAATAAAGAGGTCTGGAAAAGATTTAAATGGTTAATAAAATATGAAAGAAAGTCTTGGTGCCAATTACAAGAATAAAAAAATTGTTTCAAATGATATTAGGAAAAAGTTACCTTTATTCTCCTTTTTGGATTTCTTCCATAGGAACAAAAATGCTAAATTTTAAAGATGATGTAATTCACTGACAGAATTGTATTTAGGAAAAGATTTATAAGACTTATATTTCAGCTACTTGCCAGGTAGCAAAATACCCTAAACACTAGTGCTGTGACTAGTTTATTGCTCTATGTTCCCTACTAGAGCCAATAATTAGCTCTTCTAATATCTGCTTGGGAACATAGTGGCTTAACTCAAACTCTTGCTTCTAGAATCTAGAAACTCAGAAGTTTTCACTCAAATTACACCAGGTCCGCTGTGCTATGCACTGGAGTTACAAGATAAATGGAACTTTTCTCCTTTAGAGGTCACAACTGATCACATGATGTAATCATACTAAAAGTACAGAGAGTGTGAGTGGAGAAGTAGAAGGAAAAAGGTTGTATTCAGGAAAGTTTCCCAAAAGATACTTTATTGCTCTTCTAGATAAACATTAAAAGGAGAATTTAGATGTGAAAGGTAAACTGTATCTCCTAATTCCTAACTGCATCACACCAGAGCCTTGGGGCACAAAGAGGAAAATGAGGCTACCGATAAAAAGTGTAATTAAATCTCCAAGCCTGTACCAAAACAAAGCATCTGGAAGAGAACACTAAGCAATAATTCAAACAATAACTGGTAATACTTTAATATAATTTATTATTCTTCTCTTTAATAAAGTGATTGGCTTTTCTGTATGATATTCAAGAATTTAATAACTATTTGCTAAAATAAATTTTACCATTAAAAATTTAATGTGATTAAAAGTGCCACATAAAATGTATCAAAAATGTTTCTGAAGTATTTTAAACAAGCAAAATGTTATAGTTAGATCAAATTGGAAAAGTTCTATCAGACGTAACATTCTATATCTTTAGTTTAATATACAATGCAGGTATGCATTAAAAAATTGTATAATAAAGGTGAAATATAGTACGTTAAACTTCCAAACAGAAAGTCATGCATGGTGGTACATGCCTGTAATCCCAGCACATGGAAGGCTGAGGCAAGAGGATCTTAACTTCAATGCCAGCCTAGCCACAAAGTGAGACCCTGTCTCAAATAAATTATCGTTGTTAGGTGCCTTCGAGATGGCTCCAACTTATAGCGACCCCACATGCAAGGTTTAAGCTCAGTGGTAGAGTGCCACTCTGCAGTCTCTGAGGCCCTGGGTTCAATCCCCAGCATCGCAAAAATGGAAGAAGGACGTAGCAATCAACTTCCAAGGCAATTTCAAAAGAATCAGCCATTGAAAACCCTATGAGGGTCACTATGAGTCAGATATGACTCAACTACACACAACAACATAGGTTCTCAGATAAATACATAAGAAAGACATGTCTAAACAACAAGAACTAGCTAATTTATATGACCTGAAGCCACTAATTTAAGACATTTCTCAGGTCAAAGTATAGCATGAATTTTATGATGGCATCTACTGACAAAGTGTAGAAATGTAACCAACTTAGTTAAGATACCCTGATGAAAAGCTGACAGAGGTTGATGAGTAGGAGAATCAATTCTTTTTATTTTTTTCCTTCTTTATCAGTTCCCATTCTTCCTTGATCTCAAAGGTTACTGTAAACCTCTTTATAATTAGCACAAGCATCCTCAAGATAGAAGAATTAAATACATTTATTTCTCTAAGTTTTAAGATTGAGAGATGAAGAGGATGAAGAGGGCAGAATGAGAAAAAAACAGGAGTTATACAATTGTGTGTATCATGCTTTGATTCTTGAGGTTTTATCCTATACCTAATATGGAATAATGGCAGGTTTTTAATCACAAGATTATCATTTACTATTTCCAAAAGATATTCTGGCAGCAGTGAGGATAACAGGATGGGGCAACACAAGATTGGAGGCAAGAAGACCTCAGAAATAGCTGAAAAAACCCAAACAAGAAAGAATGAGTCTGAAAACAGACAGCATAAAGACTAAAAATAAGATAGCAGCAACAGGAATAGAGGTGAGGAAAAAGTCCATAAGAAAGGTTAAGAAGAGTTGATGGCTCTTGGTGAGACAAGGGATAGAGCAAGAAAAATAAATAAATACAAGTGGACTTGAACATATGTTGCACATTTCTGCTAGGGTTGCTGGAGAGAGAGAGGCTTTAGCATTTTAGAAATAAGGGTAATTTTACAGGGAAAGATGAGGGTTCAGTTTGGAATATGTTAAATTTGTAATAGTTCAACATAATGTCAAGGAAATACAGACTTAGAAGAATTTGCATATATATACATATATACATACACATATACATATATAATATATACACATACATATACATGTATGTATGTACATGTATGTATGCATACACAGATGTATAATTTACATATACATGCATCACACAAATATACACATACACATATGTATATATGCATATACACACATATATATTTGCATATACATACATATATGCATACATTTGTATAAATGCATATATAACATGCATATGCATATATATGTATTTGCATATATACACACACACATATAGTCAGAGAGGTAGATAGAATACAAGAGGGCACCATTTCAGACATCATGAGGGGGGAAAGAGAGTCCCAACAGGAAACTATCAAATTTGAGAACTCAAAAGATTCCAATGACAACTGGAAGGTCACAGAATGTCATTAGTGGAAGAGCTTTGGTACAGGGGAAGTATAGACAAATAAATAAATTTTAAGTGTCTACTCTGTGCTAGAAATTGTGCCAGGGCTAAGGAATATTCATGAAGAAAGCCAATAAACCCTCATAGAATTTACTGCCTAGTGAGAAATACACATTAAATAATTACAAATAGGGAAGTAGAAAAAAGAATTGCATTTTTTTCAGGAATTTGAGCAAGCTGAAAAAGGAAAAGGAATTGGAAGAAATGGAAAAGATGGTTTGTCTTTTTTTCTTACAATCTTTGTAGACTGTGCCTAAAGTACAAACACAGGGAGAGCTGAAATCGTAAGACAAAATGAACAATCAATGGAGCAACGGCCCAACAAGTTATCCATATCCCGCATGTCTGACTAAATTCTTCAAGTTCATCCTTCAAGATTAAGTTCAATTGCAACATTTATCCAGATAAACATTTCTGACACCCTTATGTCAGGCTCCCACAAACTGAGTCAAATATCCTTCCCCCTGTACACTCTTCCATCTATTATTGCATAAGTAGGGTATGTTTTTAGTTTTTAATAATTTTACTTTTTCAAATTATAATTATTTTTTCCAGTATAGAGATAATATACACTTATATATAAAGTATATATGCTTATATATAAAGAATATGTACTTCCTGGAAAAAAACCAAATCACCACAAAGAAGAAAACAAAGATTGGTCAAGTGGACTATTTAGATGCCCATTTAAAGATACTCACTATTTAGAGATCCATTTTTTTTCAGGGTCTTTGCCAGAAGATGGAGTATTTACTCATTATGACAAGACAAGGGTACTCAAAATAACTGGCTGCTAAGTTAAAGTCTATTCCCTTGCCCTAGATGCCTCTAAATCAAATATACTTCTAGGCCAGGTGCCATGCCATCTGCCTGTAAATCCCACTGATTAAGGAAGCAGGGGCAGGAGGATTGCAAGTTTGAGGACAGAGGCAGCCTGTGCAACTTGGCAAGATCATGTCTCAAAAAATAATAAAGGGGCTCGGGGTGTGGCTCAATGGTAGAACAGCTGCCTACCATGTGCAAGGTCAACCCCCAGTACTGAAACAAAAAGGAAAAAAAAAGCACTTCTACCCTTTTGATCTCTTTCCCCAATGAAAGATTCCTCCAAAAGTATAACAAATTTTATTGTATTAAATAACTGTATTTATCTCAGCTCCCTCCTAAAATCTCACTGGAAGGACAAAAAAGCAAAAATGAACTTCAAATCCATAAAGAAAAAGAGAGCAGGAGAGACATTTCATGAAAAGATAGAAAGATGAAAAGTAGATAGACAAGTAGTGACTGACTATATAGAACAGAGAAACATAGAGTCCAGGTAACTGCTAAGAGAAATGGAGAGGAATATCAGTAAGAAGAATCTCAGGAACTGAAGGCAACACTGAAGGCTATGGTAAAGGCACTGAGATCAGAACAATTAGTTGATGTCCACATAAGGAACATTCATACCCCTAAAATCTCCTCTCCCATTCTGGGTAGTCAGGCGAGTGCACCTCCCCTGAGTTGGCATGGGATGCAAGATTGCCCTACAGAAACTGAGCCAGGGAGGCTCCAGACCCAGTGAGAGCAGGACTGAAAACAAAGAATCAGAACAAAATTCTACAAACTGAACTGTAAGACTCAGCATTAGCCTGCGCTATCTCGAATCTGAATATTACGGCCAGATTTATAGCTTTCAGAGATTAAAGAATGCCTCTGTGGAAGTTTTGGGGAAAAATCCAGGGGAAAGGCTTATAGTTATGGATATTTGGAGTATAAGCCCTCAATAAAAGGACCAACTGGCCATCATGTTATAATCAACCCACTACACAAAGCTGTTAATCAGCTTTATAGGACCTCATTATTAAAACATGAAAGGACAGTTCAGAATCACCATACACTTTAGGAATCCTCTAAATAAAAAAAAAAAAAAAGGAAAACAAAGAAGTAATGAACTGAAAACTACTCAATCTAGGTAAAACAAATACCATACAAGAAGCAGACAAAAACACTTTTAAATTAAATATAATTAATAATCTTGGAGAGTTAAGTAAAATATGACATAAGATCATATAAAATCAAGTTTGAGAATTGAATAAAGATGCTTGTTTCCTATTTGCTATTCTATGAAAGTCATTTGAGTAAAATAGGGGCTTAGCAATTAAAAAACAAAGGCATGAGGTCCAGGAAACAAGGCAAAGGCAAAGAAAATTCACAAAGTAATGAGGGAGATTTACAGTTACCAGTCTACAGTAAATGAAGAAGACAGGGGATCTCTGCAGATAGAATGTTTTCAAGGGCAAAAGACAGACTGGTAGGATGGAAATTTTATGGTTCCATTGTCATGCTTGCTAACAAACTGATGAAAAATGCAGAAGAAACAAAGCAAGAGTACATAATTATTAACTTAGAAAAAAATGTACAAGAAAGGCTGTACAACTGTAATATATCATACAGCTTGTTGTTGTTGTTAGGTGCCGTCGAGTTGGTATCCAACTCATAGCGACCCTCATAGGGTTTTCAATGGGTGAGTGCTTCGGGATTGCCTTGGGAGTGGATTGCCAGGCCCTTCTCCCATCTTTGCGGTGCTGGGAATTGAACTCAGGGCCTCAGAGACTGCAGCGCAGTGCTCTACCCACTGAGCTAAATCCCAGCCCCATCATGCAGCTTAGCTATAGTCAATATTTTCCTACAGCCGTACCACTGCAGAGTCTGATCCCATCAGATCTCAGAAGCTAAGCAGGGTCAGGCCTGGTTAGTACTTGGATGGGAGACCGCATGGGAATGCCAGGTGCTGTAGGCTTAGGAGGACCTGGCAACCCAGTCCCAAAAAACAATCAGCCATTGAAAACCCTGAGAATAGCAGAGAAGCAGTAACAATACTGTTTCACCTGTTGTATGTGGGATGGCTATGAGTGGGACAAGGACTCAATGGCACATAACAACAATAACAACAACAACATAGTGAATATTTATAGCTATAATAATTTAAGTTCTAAAACATGTTATAACCCCGAACTGTGGATGTGAAAGAAGAGAACTGTACATGAGGGGTTGAGGGAGATTGGTGAATGGGTCACAAATCTTCATATTTCACGGTAGGAAGTTTACCAGCAATGTATAGAATTTAACAATCAAAAGTAGCTGCATAAAAATTTCATTTAGCCGGGCGTGGTGGCGCACACCTGTAATCCCAGCGGCACGGGAGGCAGAGGCAAGAGGATCGCAAGTTCAAGACCAGAGGCAGTCTGTGTAACGTAGCGAGACCCTGTCTCAAAAAAGGAAAAAAAAAAAAAAAAAAAGGGCTGGGGGTGCAGCTCAGTGGTTGAGCACTTGCAGAGCAGGCAGGTACGAGGCCCTGGGTTCAACCCCCAGTACCACACACACACACACACAAAATTTCATTTAAATGGAGATAAACATAAAAACAAACACTTCTTAAAAATTTAAAGTGAGGAGGACTTTTAAATGTAAATCTGTGATACCATTTGACTTTAACAAAATATATCTAGATTGCATTAGAAAAATATTTTTAGCAATTATGTGTTATCTCAGAAGAAATGACCAGCCAATATATTATCTGGGAGTTCACAAGATGTCACTATCTATAAGTCATTTTCAAAACCCTCTTCTAAATTTACTACTTTGTAACAGATATCCAAATAAGGAGATAAGATGCAATTCAAGTTAAAATCCTGGGGAAAAAAAAGATCTTCTTAGAATCTTAGTATGGCAAGAAGTTTCACAGAATAAGATAAGAACAGGTATTAGGGTCAGAATTGATGGAATTAAAGTCCCAGCTCTGCTACTTAATAACAATGTGATCTAGGTAAATTACTTAGTCCCAGTGCTTCAGTTTCTTCATCTCTAAACTAAGCAGAGTAATAGTACTTATCACATAAGTATGCTATGATCAAATGACAACCCATCTGAAGAGTTTATCACAATATCTAGCATATAAGTAAATATCCTCTATTTTTATCTGAACAGTACTATGTAAGGCACAACAATCAAACTGACAGTAATTCACCATGATTGCCAGCAGGTATAATCAACTTCTGACCCCCAAGATGAACCTAAAACTTACCATCCAATACATCTATATTATAAATGGAAGTCTATCAGGTTAAAAAAAAACACAAACCCTCTAATATCATATAAAACCAAATTCTAGATGAACCAAAGATTTATATATAAGAAAATGAAACATAACTAGCAGAAAAGAGAATAAAAAATTCATCATATCAATAACAAATGCTGGCGAGGATGCAGAGAAAAATGAACCCTCCTGCACTGCTGGTGGGACTGTACATTAGTTCAAACATTTTGCAAACCATCTCATCCAGCTATACCATGTCTAGGAATATATCCAAAGGAAGATAAGTCATCATAGCACCAGGACACCTGCCCTTCCATATTTAATGCAGCATTCTTCACAATTGCAAGGGTATGGAATCAACCAAGATGTCCATAAATAGAGGATTGGATTAAAAGATCACCATATGTATACACACACACACACACACACACACACACACACATACATATACACACATACACACACACACACACAATGGACTACTACTCAGCAGTAAAGAATGAAATTACGTCATTTGCAGCAAAATGGTTGGAATTGGAAAATATCATTTTAAGTGAACTAACTCAGACTCAAAAAGAGAAATACCATATGTTCTCACTCATACGTGGTAACTAAATCTAACTTACAGGAAAAAAATTTACATATATAGATATAAAAAAATGTACAATAATACTTATCTAAGAATGGAAAATATAAGTGGACTCAACAGAAGAGAGTAAGGGACCAGTGGGTGAGGGTGGTTGGTGGGGAAGGGGAGAGAGAATAATGCAGAGGGACAAACAGGGAGAGGAACATCACAAAATACAGGATGCAACTATATGAATATATGAAAGAAAAAGGAATAACAAGGGAAGAAAAATATCAATCAGGGTATAACCCATAGTTCCATATGACTATCTTTACATGTTAATGAAAATTCCTACCTTTTTTCTTTTCTTTTCTTCTTTCATTTATCCTTTTCCGTAAAATAAGAAAGATGATAGATGTATAAGCAAAACTGATTGAAAAGTTGTATAACAGATATATCAAATGACACACTATTTTATATTCCACTAACATGTACAAATAAATTTAAACAAAAAAAGAATTTATCATATCTTTTTCAATTTTCTTACTTATTCTTGGAATGGGCTTCATTTATTGCTAAATAAAACATTTAAAGAAATTATCTATTTGGCCATTTCCAGTCCTCAAAAATCTCTGTCTTCCACATAATGGTAAACAGTAACCATCTTTGCTACTCAAATTTAGTTTGGACATACCTTTGGACTTTGGCAAAAACTTTAGAACTACAGTGAAACAGAAATTCAGGGGGGAAGGTCATGTCATTATAATTTACTCATCTAGATATTTTTTTCTTCTCCCTGCTGTGCAGCCTGTTGCTTGGTCATATCAATATCACTTTTGTTCCTACCTCTGATTCTGTGAGGTTTTAAAGATAAATTAATAACACACATTTATAACTCATAAATAGTAATTACCTTGGATTTTGTATTTCTCCAAGAATCTCATGTAATTTGTCAATGAAATTAATAAAAGTAGATAATCCCTTTACATGTGTCCTTAACGGATCAGATGGTGATGGTGCATATCCTTTCCCTCCAAGCTCTATTGTTCTAATAAATGATGTGGCCACCTATGAAGGAAAACAAATGATTCAGTTGTTGTTGTTGTTGTTAGGTGCCATTGAGTCGGTATCTGACTCATAGCGACCCTCATAGGGTTTTCAATGGCTGACTGTTTCGGGATTGCCTCCGGAGTGGATTGCCAGGCCCTTCTCCCATTTTTGCAGTGCTGAGAATTGAACTCGGGACCTCAGAGACTGCAGCATAGCACTCTACCAACTGAGCTAAATCCCAGCCCATTGATTTAGTTATATTTAATAATTTGGTAAGTTAAAACTAGGTACGTCTATATAATTCTAGATATGCAATTAAAATAAAGCACACTTTGACTCAAGAGCAAATAACCACAAAAATAAATGTCATGCAGAATTCATGCTAGCAAGGTGATATCAAGGAAACCCAGCTGCAGGTAGTCTGGAGGTGCTAAATGAGAGGACAAATTAAGGACTAAAGAAACATTCACATTGTTAAAAACAGATCATTGACTATAAAGAATCTGTTTACCAGTATATTCTTAAGATTGATGACTGGCTATTGGCAGCATTATATAGAACAACCTCATTTTCTTTTCTTCTTTTTTTTTTTTTTTTTTTTTTTTGTTACTGGAATTTAAACCCAGGGCCTAGTACCTGCATGCTTTGCAAGTGCTGGACCACTGAGCTGCACCCCCAGCCCACTTTTTTTTTTTTTTTTTTTTTTACTTTTTGAAGCAGGGTCTCACCAAATTACACAGACTGCCTCAGGTCTTGAACTTGCGATCCTCCTGCCTCTGCCTCCCAAATCTCTGGGATTATAGGAGCACGTCACCATGCCCGGCTGAACAACGTCATTTTCAACGTCAATCTGTCGGTTTTGTTAAACAGACAATTCGATACTTCTAAACTTTTAATTTCCCTTTACTATAAAAGAAAGATTTAGACTAGATAATCACTAAATACAATTTAGCTTTTATTTTGTAGGACTATTTGATAATATGTAATTAAAAGGTTTTTTTGGTCTTTACAATGGTTGTTGTTGTTGTTGTTAGGTGCCGTCGAGTCGGTATCCGACTCATAGCGACCCTCTGTACAACAGGGGAAACACTATTGTCAGTGCTTCTCTGCTGTTCATTGGGTTTTCAATGGCAGATTGATTTTTGGGAGGGGTTTGCCAGGTCCTTCTCCCAAATATGTATATCTCCAAAGATACAATATTCTAAAGCAATATTTTCCAAAGTGTTATCCTAAGAAAGACAAACTCAATGAAATATGAATAATTTGGGGGAAATTTTCATGGTCAAATAACTTAAGAAGCCACAGATTAAATAACAAAGTTAACTTCTTATAAATTATAAGCAAATTTCCTTATGTCAGGAATTCCTAGAGCTCTTGATACATAAACATGCATGTAAACTTGTAGGGGTATATGCTACTTCTAAAGTTTTTCCCTTGGAAACATTTACTCAAAGATTGTTAGACAGGGACTTTGGCTTTAGGGAATATGTATTCAAGAAGAATATATCAAAGCCAGATACGGTGGTACATACATGTAATCCCAACACCAGGGAAGCAGAGGTAGGAGGATCCTGAATCTGAGGCCAGCCTAGGCTCCTTAGCAAAACCCAGGCCCTCTTTGCCCCCTGCACTCCCACCCCCCCAAAAAGAGAAAAAAATATCATCAAGGCTAGCCCTGTTCAAAACATATATAGGCAAACAGTGCAGAGAAATTCTCCCTTGCCAAACTTGGAACATATGATAAAAAATAAAAATACCATGGATTTTCAAATACAGAGATAAAACATAAATTAGCCATTTAAAAGTTGTTTCATTATAATTACAAGAACTCTACTACATTAAGGTACATAGATCCACTGATCAAGGAGACTTAGTATTAAAAATGTAACATATCTATACCAAAAAGAGAGACATCTGTTTCTCTCGAGCAGCATGTTTCAAATCAGTAAAGGCTTCTCTTCCAAGTCCTCTATCAGGAATGTTGAGAATATGAGCCAGAGCCAGGTCATTCTTTGAGTTCACTAGCAGGTTTAAATATGAAAAGATAACTTTCTTCGCTAGTAGCTGTACCTGTAGAATAAAATATTCAGTCATTTAGTTTATTGCAGTTATTCTAAAGCCATAGTCTCTTTTTTATATGCAGTAAAAATCATGATCATAAAATCACAATAACTCACTTCTTTGGGCAAAATAAATTGTCCTATAAACTTAAAACTTAGGTTAGATAACCAACATATTCTCCCTCAACGAAATCAACTCATTGTCATTATGAAGCTATGGGTAAAAATCAATTATCATAATTGTTGGAAAACGGCTCTTTGAAAACAATATAAAACATACAGTTCAAATATGCCTTTTTTTATTTTTGAGAAGAGTCTCACTATATAGCTCAAGCTGGCCTCAAACTCACTATGTGTCCCAGGTTGGCCTCAAACTTGTGATCTTTCTGCCATAGTCTCCCAAGTGCTAGGATTACAGGCATGCAACCAGAGGCCCAGATTCAGACATGCCTTTCTCAAGAGACCTCATCTCATCACACTGCATGCATATTCCACTAAATAATAGCCAATAATAAAACTCCCAGAAGCTTAGAGCATGAGCTAACCTACTGTATGTCTACTATTTCCCTTGCAATGCCAGATATAAGGGCTAAAGTTAAATTTTTTAATTTTGGAGAAGTAGTAGACACTGGCTTTGATATTATAAAATAACCAATTAAGGATTAAAATGAAGAGATTCAACCAAACATTAAGAAAATAATAGTACATAGGTGATGTTGACACTGACTGGCCTCTAGCAGAGATACAGACCATTCAAGCACTATATAAAGACACTGGAATGCATCCAAAAGGCAGATACAAGATGGGGAATGTAACACTAAAACAATTCAAACCAACGGGGTAAGAAATGCAAGTTTATGATTATTTGAGGCTCTGCAATTTCCAGTAATGGGAGAGAAGTGATCCTGTGAGTCCTGCAGATAACAACTTTGAAATAGTAAACAAACATTTAAAAATATAACTTAACGACACTGGAAAGTGTCCAAAAGACAGACAGAAACCCAAGGAAAATTAAATTTTGAAATAACTGCAACAAAAATGTTATGAATTAAGTTTGTGGTTCACTGGCCCAAGGGTATACCCAAGACCCATGCCTATGGCTGCAGAAAATAAAGGTGCTAAAGGGTGGGAAAATAACTGGAAATTTACAGAGGGGAATCTTGGTAACAACTCAGAGCATAAATACCCCAAATCCCTAGTTAGCAGGTAAACAACATAAACATAAGAGCGACCCAAGGAGGTACATGAAGAATGCAGATAGAAAGCCAGGCACATGGGTGCCTGCTTGTTATCTCAGCAAATCAGGAGGCCGAGGCAGAATGATGGTGAGTTCAAGGCCAGGGGAAGCCTGCTCAACTTAATGAGACCTTGTCTCAAAATAAAAAGTCTTTAAAAAGAGGTGCTGGGGTATAGATCAGTGGTGGAGTGCCTTGGGTTCAATTCCACAGAACCTTACAAAAAAGAGGAAGGGGGGGGAGAAAGAAAGAGGGAGGGAGGGAGGGGAAAGAAAAGACAAGAAAGCAAGAAGAAAGAAAAGGAAGGAAGGAAGGAAGGAAGGAAGGAAGGAAGGAAGGAAGGAAGGAAGGGAAGGAGGGAGGGAGGGAGGGAGGGGAAGGGAAAAGAAAGTAAGAAAGAAGGAAGGAAGGAAAGGAAAAGAAAGTAAGAAGGAAGGAAGGAAAGAAGGAAGGAAGGAAGGGAAAAGAAGGTGAGAAGGAAGGAAGGAAAAAAAGGAAGAAAGGAAAAGGAAAAGAATAAAAAGAAAGAATGCAGGTAGAAATCAGAAAGAAATCCATTACAGAAAAAAATGAGCTACAAAGAGCTAGAGCTATAAGTTTGAAAGCTTGTTTAACTGAATGCGTTCTATAAGTGTATACAGCAGAAGCAGCAGAAAACTGAAGCTGGACATGCTTAAAGCGGTGGAGTAAGAGCCTGGACCCAGCAGAACAACTGGACAATCTCTAAAAAAATAAAACCAATGAGAGAAAAAGCTCCATCTCACCCCGAATCCTTAGCTGACCACCAAATATGGCAAACAGAAGGGAGTCCAAGAAAAACTAAGTTTAAAAAGCAGCGAAGAGAAGTCATGAGAACAAATATCAGTAGCTATAAAACAACAGGGAGATGAAGTATGGTGTTGACACGTAGGCAACTAAATTCCCTACCACAACAAAGAAGATAAAGATTATCTTCAGTAAAACATGACAGAATCCTGAGTCATTACAAAATACTGTCTACAATATTTTATCCAGAAAACTCTAGACAGTAAAAGAAAAAGTAAAGTATAACCCTAACTGAGGATTAGAAAGCACTCAAGAGAAAGTGTCATCAAGAAGACTTAAATACTGGATTTAGCAGAAAAATATGATGATTGCTGTGTTGTTGTTAGGTGCCGTCAAGTTGTGTCCGACTCCTAGCAACCCTCAAAGTGTTTTCAATGGCTGTTTCAGGATTGCCTTGGGAGTGAATTGCCATGTACTTCTCCCATTTTTGTGGTGCCAGGAAATCGAACTCAGAGCCTCAGAGACTGCAGTGGCACACTACCAACTGAGCTAAATCCCAGCCCAAATATCATGATAGCTACTATAAATTGTGCTCAAGAAATCAGAAGAAAATATGTTCACATACCTAGCACAGTGCCACATACCTGTAATCCCAGCAACTTGCAAAAAGATCTTGCAAAAGATCTCTTCAAAGTGTTGAAAAGTAAAGATGTCGCACTGAAGACAAAGGTGTGCCTAACTCATGCCATGGTATTTTCAGTTGCATCATATGCTTGTGAAAGCTCGACATTGAATAAGGGAGACAGAAGAAGAATTGATGTCTTTGAATTATGGTGCTGGAGATGAATATTGAATATACCATGGACTGCCAAAACAACCAACAGATCTGTCCTAGAAGAAGTGTCCAGGGTGCTTCTCAGGAGCAAAGATGGTCTGACTATCTCTTACGTATTTTGGACATATTGTCAGGAAGGACCAGTCCCTGGAGAAGGACATCATGTTTGGGAGAGTGGTAGGTCAATGAAAAAAAGGAAGACCCTCAACTAGATGGATTGACACAGTGTCTATAACAATGGGCTTAAACATTAAAAAGATCATGTGCCTGGAACAGAATTGGGGAGTGTTTCATTCTGTTGTACACAGGGTCACTATGAGTCAGACCCGACTAGACAGCACCTGACAACAACCACATCACCTATGGAGAACAAAGATAAAGTTAATAGATTATCAAGAAATACGTAAGCCAGAACACCCAGAAACAACATATTAAATGTAATGAAAAATGAGCTTACAAAGATTGCAGAAAGTGCGATGGGGAGGAGGAACAATGTAGAAGGATAAAGGGGAAGAAGATAATCTCAATGTAAATGATGTAACTTCATGAGCACATGGGAAAAAATAGGGGTACATAACCCCAATATGTATATGAGTTTTACTATATATTAGTCAAGATTCCACAAACCTCGTAGTTGATAAACGTGTAACTAAAAGTGATATAATAGTTGCATAATGGAAAAAGCAAATGCTGTATTACTCTGTATCCTACCAACATTTACCAATAAAGGGGGAAAAAGAAAAATGAGCTTAAAAATTACTGTAAAGTAACAATAATCAAGATAGAGTATTATTTGTGAAAAGACAGATACTCAGCTGACTGTAACAGATAGACGGACACAGACATGATGATTTGATTTTTTTGACAAAAGTGTTAAAGGAACAATGGAGAAAAGACAGTCTTTTCAATAACTGGTGTTGGACCAACTGCACTCCATTGTTTATGCACAAATGGACCTCAACCAAAACCTCACATCTTTTATAAAAATTAACTCATAATGGGTCATTGACCTAAATACACAATATGAATCTGTAAGAGCCTTAGAAGAAAGCAGAAGAAACTTTTCCAACATGGAAAGTCATAGCCAGAGTTCTGAGATATAAAACATAACCCATCCAAAAGCATAACACAGGAAAGGAAAAAATTAACAAATTAGATTTCATCAATATTTAATTTTTAGATGGAATTCTCTTTCTGTTCTACCCTCTCAACTATTTCTACCTACCTTCTCTGGAATTCTGATTGTTTCTAGTTCTTAGATGTTGCTCTCAGACTATTCACTCAAATCTTCAAATTATTCTATTCCTTTGGATAATTAATTCAAAATTCTAAACTCAATTGACTCTTTAAAAAAAGAAATTCATAAGTCCTTCAATAACTTTAGTAACTTAACTAAGATCTCAGTAATTTATCATCTTCAAACTCTAAGAAAATAGTTTCCTTACTTAAAATTTCTTCATATAATATCTAATCACATTTAAAATTTTTGAAGCATAAAAGAAAATTTTAAAGGTACCAATAAAACATTACAAATCATTAGGAAGGCTCTTAGATAACTACATATTAAGCAGTATCAAGTTCATCTACATCTCAAAAGCAATCTTAAAGATAACATTCTTGGCACCAGGCATGGTGGCGCACGCCTGTAAGCCCAGCAACGCGGGAGGCAGAGGCAGGAGGATCACAAGTTCGAGACCAGAGGTAGTCTTCACAACTTAGTGAGACCCTGTCTCAAAAAGTAAAAAAAAAATGGGCTGGGGGCGCAGCTCAGTGGTCCAGCATTTGCAAAGCATGTAAGCGCAAGGGCCTGGGTTCAACCGCCAGTACTGAAAAAAAAGAAAAAAAAAAAAAAAAAAAAGATTACATGCTTTTGGATTACTTAAATTTCCATGTGTAAAACATCCTTAAGACTTAAGAAACCATCATGGTCAGTTAAAAAAAAAAAAAAAAAACTTCATTGGACAGGAAAATGTTACCTTAAATATAGACTTGAAAGTTGGTCATGGTAGCACATGCCTGTATTCCCAGCAACTCAGGTGGTAGAGGCAGGAGGATCATGAGTTGGAGGCCAGAGGAAGCCTGGTCAATTTACCAAGGCCTTATTTCAAAATAAAAAATAGAAGGTGGGCTGAGGGTGCAGCCCAGTGATAGAGCACTTGCAAAGTATGTGTGAGGTCCTCAGTTCAGCCTCCAAGTACCACAAAAAAAGACTTGACATGTAAACAAAATTAATTAAAAGAAAACACAGCTTAAAGATTAGTCCTAAAAAACTTTTCCCACCCCAAATATTAAAGCTAACTGTTATCTTTTCAGAATGGCTCTCTAGTTTCTCAAACTAATGTAGACACTCACATACCCTCCATCTTTTCAACCAGTGATAACACTCTGCTATCACTCTATTATAATTTTCTATTATAGGTCTCAATGTTTTCTGATATCATTTTTCTTTTCCTTTTTTTTTTTTTCTTTTTTCTTTTTTCTTTTTCTTTTTTGCTGTACTGGGAGGTTGAACACAGGGCATTGTGCATACTTTACAAGGGCTCTACCATGGAGCTGCACTCTCAACCCTTTTTTAAAATTTTTTATATTGAGAAAGGGTCTCACTAAGATATGCAGGCTCCTCTGGCCTCTAATTTGAAATGCTCCTGTCTCCACGTCCCAAGTCACTGGGATTACAAGGCCTGTGCCACTGTGCTGGCTGATAGTTTATTTTCTTAATCCTTGTACTACTTCATGAGATCCATGACAGCAAATGATGTATCATTAAGATCTAAAGGAATGTGAATTAGTGTGGTGATGCACACCTATAATCCCAGTGACTCAGGAGGTAGAGGCAGAAGGATTATAAATTTGAAGCTGGGGTTAAACCCTCTAGTACTGTTAAAAAAAAAAAAAAAAGACAAAAGATGAAAGAAAGAGAAAAAGAAAAAAGATCTAAAAGAATGAGAGGCATTGTAGAAGGTAATCAATCCATGTTTATTAATAGGCTCTCAAACAGTTTTTGTTCAATGATTTATAAAAGAAAAACTAATACACATATTGGTCCTTTAACATTTTTAAAGCTGAAACTCTATTAATAAAAACTTACCTGGGATCAAATAGATGCTCCGATATAAAAATTGCATTGCCTTATAAAGAAAAGTACCTCTCAAATACACTCAAATGATAATCAGCCCTAAGATTTGTTCTGAAATTTTATAAAGTAAGGTATAATATAGTTTTCTGCTTATATTTCAAATGTCCTTTAATATTTATCTTCCCAGTAAATCACAATACTTCATGTGATCTACAATAGGAAAGTTTTAATTTTAATTTCACACTGCAGTAGTCTGTCTAAAACAGGAATTTCTTCCTCATCTCTTTGACATTTGGGAAGAGTTACACAATTTGCCAAAAACTGGAGCAGAAAAAAAAAGCAATGTTTACATTGTAATAAGAAACATTTTTAAGTTTCATACATTTAATTTAATGCAATTTGTTTCAATGTGTTTCTGCTGTTTAAAAATAATGGCTTACTATGTATATACCCGATCCTTATTGAGTAAAAAACCCAACTTAAGCTTCCACATCTACAAGCTGCTCTTTTACAAATTCTATCCCTCTGTTCTGTGATGCTGGGCACATCAGAGAAAAACATCTTGGAGTCCTCACAGATGGAGTGTTTCCTTTAACTCATGGCTGCAATTGGACATCTATCCCTATTATTATGGTCAGATAACATGGCAGTTATGGTTTCCCTGCAGTTGTATGTGCAAGTGGGTTTTAAGGAGGCTCTTTGGAAAAGCAGTTCACATGAGTACAGTTATGATGTCCAGAAGCAAAGGTCTAAATTGAAAAACTCCACAAGACCAAAGCATTACCAATATATCAAAAATAAGGATCCTATTCTGTTTATTTGTTTAATAAACTGATTCTACTCATACCACAAAGTATTTGCAATGTTTCTTTAGAAATTTGATGATTTTATTTAAGCTCCCTGATAATTCCAAGTTTTTTCCTATCCTTTAATTCTTACTGAGATCCAGATATCCAACCTCAGTTTGAAGGAAGTCAGTTTTTCTAAATTAAAAAATAATTTTTAATTTATATAGGTATATTTTACTTTCTTGGCTAATACATAAATGCCTATCTATGATAACAAAAAAGTTCGACCAAAACTAGTATACTGGTAGAATTTTTTATTTTACTAATGATTTGTGGGAAGAAATTCTGTTTCCCCTTCATTACTTAAGAATATTCTAAAGCAATAGTTTAGTACTTTAGGAGAAATACAATGAAATAAATAAAGAAATAAAATATTATTTCTCAAATTCATTCCATTCTTCTACTTGAAGATTCTGGTATGGCATTAGTAAGCATATTTGGTGATCAAAATATGTCTTTGTAAGACCACAGCCCAAAAAGTCATTTTAGAATTTTAAATATATTGACCTCCAAAAATATCTTATGAAAAGAAAAATTAGAAATGGCAAGCAACAGAAGCACAGCTATGATTTAACGGTCCTCAGAAAATCTAATCCATCAGCTAACTAGTAGATACAATTCTATTAGAAAATACAATTGAAGAAAGCAAAAGATAAAAAGTACAGCATTAATACAATGAAACAAGCTATCGGGGTTTTATTTGTGGGTTTTAATTGTTGTTGCTGTTGCTTGGTTTTGGTGCTGAGGCTTAAACTCAGGGCTTCAAACCCACCACCTCATACATGCTAAGCACATGCTTTACCACTGAGCTACATCCTCAATCACTACCAGTGTTCTTTAAATGCGGAAATGCTATACGTACAACAAAGATCTATCAGTTTCTATATGCCATAATCCTTTGTTATGGATATGCCTTTAGGATAATACTTTATATCTTAAG
Organism: Pedetes capensis; assembly: GCA_007922755.1. Lineage (NCBI taxonomy): Eukaryota > Metazoa > Chordata > Mammalia > Rodentia > Pedetidae > Pedetes > Pedetes capensis. The sequence goes on from VMDO01007960.1 coordinate 47,716, forward strand.
CCAAATTTCTAAAAGCTTAGGTCTTTTTACATGTACAAATTAGTTTGCTCCTGTTTTTTAAAAAAATAACAACGGTTTTTTTTTTTTCCTGTAGAGTGCATAGGATACATCAAAAAGAAGAGGTATCTAAGAGATCTACCATTTTGCTACATGAATATGCTCCTTAAGTGCCACTGAGAAAAGACTAGCTAATTTGGTAAGCATTTTGTCAAGATTTAGGACATGAAGGAAAAACAAGGAGAATGTAAGTGAAAAATTAATTTTAGGCAAGAGAAAATAGTTGCAAAACACTAAAAGGAACCTGCTGGTTTGGGCAGGAACATTGAAGGTAGGCTTAAGATATTTTCTTGTACTGGAAAGGAGAAAAGGAATGCAAAAAAAGTATAATAGCGCATGAAAAAACACACAGGAGCTACCTTGATGGGGCACCCTCCATTAGCATCAAACCAATTCCAAAATACTGAATAAAAATTCATGAGTACATACCAATGTACACACAAAAAAATAGAAAAAATATCTAATATGCCTCTAATGTATAACTATTATACTAGTTCCTAAGTTGGTAAAGAGAATTAAGCAGTGACCTTGATATTTTTAGAGAACTGTACTTTATACCATTTGACAAGATAAATGTTTGCTTTACTGAGAATTGTCAGATAATTACTACAGACATGACAGAATTAGAAACTCATCATTCTACAATGCTAAACAAATGCAAAGATGATCAACACATGCATAAAATCATTAGGTAAAAGGTTTTTGGGAAACAGGATTATTTACACAGTGTTAATGTATCAACCCTCAGATCTTTGCTGATAGTAAAGGGAGAACTACATCTCTATACTGGAGAGATCTGGCAATTCAGGGCAATCTGAGTTTGTGTCTCCTGATTTGATACAAAATTAAACACTCCACATCAGTTATAAAATATTTCTTACAAAATATTAAGCCCAAATCTAAACTTGTAACTTCCAGTTCATTAGAAATGCAACAAATAAAGAAATAAATTAAATAATACCAGAGTATTAACAAGGAAGGAAGGAAAGAAGGAAGGAAGGAAGGAAGGAAGGAAGGGAAGGGAAGGGAGGAAGTGAAGGAAGGAAGGGAGGGAGGGAAAGAAAAATGATCAGAGGAATTCTTATAGAGAAAACAATTCTAAAAGGACGTAGGAACCATTTTAGAGATAACTGTAGAAATTTGATTACTATGGCTCTTATTTTCAGAAAATGTATGCTGAAGAATTCTAGGGATGGGTTGCCATATGATGGTTACTTACTTTCAAATAGGGCAGAAAAAATAGCTAATAGATAAAAAGTGAATCATTAAATCCAGGAAGCATGTACACAGGTATTTATTTAAAGGCAATCATAAAATGTGTTTAAAGTACAATCTGTAACATGAGAATTATGGAAGTTGTGTCAGAAATGTTTCCTGAAAAATGAAGGTAATTCATCAAATGTGCTAACTTACTGGAGTAGATGTTTATAAAAGTAGTGCATATTTTAAAAATATGTTGAATACAGTTTTATTGTTTTCTCAATACTCTTAAACGCTCAACAGTGATTTTTACTATAGAAACTTTCATAAACATAACTCCCATGGTGAGCTGAGGTTACGCTAAGTATGTAGTTGGGTACACAGTATAATATTCTGAATATAGCTGAAGGTAAACAATATTATATCAAACCTGTACATGGCACTATTTCGTGTGGTTTGTTTGCACAACAAACCCTATTATCAGAACTCTTGCTATATGAGTTGTACTAATATAAAGGGTTCAGACTACATTTTTCAATGGAAAATATTCTCCCAAGAATTAATCATTTAAAGCAATAAATGTGATGTTTACCAAATAGAAAGATTAAAAATACTGACAACATGGAACTTCAACTACTTTGTTGGTACTCTGAATGATACCTGTTTTTGCTCAGTGTCAGTTATCTTGGCCCCAAACCATAAAGTCCCTGATTAGTATGATGCTCTGCTCTCGTGGGTCTCCAATCTATTACACCTTGCAAACACAGTTTTATCTAAACAAATTAAAAAACTTGTAAAACTTTTCCTAAAAAGAACAAAACACTAATTACTCTAATGAACTACCAAATCTTTATTTGAAGGGGATTAAATCCTGCTTTAATTTACTCACGACTTATCAGTACCTTTTCATTATCCTGGTTGTGTTTCATTGGTGATGCTGGTACATAAAAACTATTTTCATCATCCATTGCACACTCTTTGCCAGACAGAAAATCCTGTAGTTGGATCTGTAGGAAATATAAGGTATTACTAATAAAATGCTATCCTGAGTATTAACAAGACTGCCTCATACATAGTGCCATTGTCCAGTGTGCAGCGTATTACTTCACGTTTGTTGGTGGTCATTAAGTATACATGGGATTCTTCATATGAGATATCAGTATGACACTCTTTTTTGCATATTTTCACAAATCCCTCCTTTGACTTGACCAATAACTGATTATCTTGGTTGGGGATGAGATTTTTAGGCCACTATTCTCTTCTTTCAGAGCATGCTATTTAGTATTTTGTTAAATAATAAACTTTATATGTAAGTTTTAAATAGATAACACATTATAATTAAGTAAAGAAACTTCTGGTATTTATCTTTACCCTTAAGAGTCCAGGAGTTTTACCAGGATATACCTAGGTATGTATCTCGTCTCATCAATGTAGCCTGGAACGTCTTAAACACCATCAGCAGATGCAGGTTTCTTTTCAGCTAACAGAACAATTTATTATAACAAATATATCTAAAACAAATACGTATTTAATTATAGCATCACGTGCATCTGTCTTCTCTGCTGGTACTCTATCATTTTCATGTTAAGTCCTCTATAGCTAAGCTCCAAGTTTCTTAATTTTTCCCTCAGTTGTGTATCTTACATTTTTCTCTATGTTTTAAATTTTTATTGTGCTTGATTTTCAGGATTCTAATTTGGGTCTGAATTTACCTGTTGTATTCAGAAATCTTTTCTGCTTTTAAGTTTTCATGAACTTTTAGCTCTATATAGTTACATAGAAAGTGCTTCTTTACATTTTCATGTTTTTTATTTAAAAAAATTAATAAACTTTTTCATTTTTATAACTGATATTCTTATAATCTGATGATAACGGTTACAAAAGAAAACAATGAGCCAATTGAATAGTCAGTTTGTACAGGAGGAAGTAAGCTCATAGAGGTTACAAATGTTGAAATACCTGAAACAGCAAATAATACACAGAACATGAAATTTGAACTATCCCAATAATTGCATTTGCCACTCTGCATCTAATCCTTCTTTGTTAGAGATGTCATCATTTCCTTTCTGTTGGAAACCTTCAAATGTCTGTATGTCTGGCAAGAAGAATAGGAAATACTTTCCATCCAACCTGCAGCTTGAGAATAGAACTTTTCACCTGTCTCTTAAAACAGAATATCCTAGACCATAAATGTCCTTAGAATCTATTATGTGCCAGTTTTGTTTGTTTGTTTGTTTTGTTTTGTTTTGTTTCCCAATCCAGTCTGCAATTTCATTTAGGGATTGCTCTTTTGACTCCAGTTTAAGCAACAAGCTATTATCAACAGCCTCAAGAAGAGCCAGGCGACCTGTCCACACACCTGAAGGCTGCGCTAGGAAAACCAGAGAGAACGGGATGGGGCTGCAAAGTAAGGGTTCTTTTGTCTGGAGGGAAACAAGAAAAGCAAACATTTTGGGGAAATTGGGGGGGGGGGGCGTGAACATTTACAAGAACAAAATCTAGCTCTGTATTTAGTAACCACAATGCCTCCGCAAATACAGGTATCGCTGAGGCTTGCAAAGTTGGGAGGTCTTCAGCTGGTTTTCTGCATTAAACTGAAGCTTCTGTTTCAACCGTGAGGGGGTGCTGAGTGGCTTCCTCGATGTTCTGAAGCAGGTGGCTTTCCCACTGCCTCACTCGCTCCAAGGCAGTCGCCAGCTTCCTGGGGTCTCGGCTCCCCCTGCAGCCTGTTTGGGGAATCCTGGGCAATTTCAAGTTTCGAGGCCTCACTGGGAGAGACTCTTGCCTCTGCCCCCGCTTCTTGGCCAAGGAGGCGGAAGCAAGACGATCTTTGCCAGGATCCAAGAAGTGGGGCGCAGGCCCTAACTGCCCAAGCAGCCCCCTGGAGGGCCCAGCGATAGGAGTCCTTCTCTTTCTGGAGGCGACTGAGCTGACCCCTGCAAAGTGGACCGGGAGGTCCTGGGAAGGGAGTGCAGGCATTGGGGACCTGCCCTCTGGGTCCCCGGCACCGAGAAAGGGGGCATCTCCCGGTGGTATCGGCCTCCAGCTAAGGGAGGCTTCCTCGGGAATCCTGTGTTTTCTTAGCTTTCCTGAGGGTGGCCTCATCAATAAAGAAGGGCTTCTCTTTCCAGTGGAGTTCAACCCAAGAAGCTGTGCGTCCGGATCCATCCCGCTTCCCACTGGAAAGCCTGCCCCGGGGCAGTTGCAGCGAGTTGCAGCGCGTGTCAGCACGTGAAGGTGCAGGTCCTTGAACACAACGCCCTGGCACTCCTGTGGCACCCACATGAATGCGTGCCTTCTTTTTTGGTAAGATATAAGAAAACTGAGGTTTCTATGTTACCCTTGAGTTTCCTTAAGTACTTATGATTTTTGTGTATTCAAGTTGTCATTCCCCTCTTAGCTCTGTTCTGTTCAGCATGCATGTTGTCAGCCAGCTCGCCTTTCTCTGGCTGCTGGTAATTAGATTGTTTGTTGTTCTTCTGCACTGGCTCTTTGGGGCTCAGACCCAACATGGCAGCTCTGCAAGTAATGGAAGGTGAAATAGACTATGCCAGGGCCATGGCAGTGGCAGGGCTGTGCAAGAAGAAAATGGCTGCCAGCAGCAAAAAGGCTGCCAGTCACCTGCTGAGGCCAAGGAGGTCTTCTGTGTTTTCCTAAGCCTCATGAACATGAAGTAATTCAGCTACTTCTTGGCCAGAGGGACAGGGAATCTTGGCATCTCATAGAGACCATTTGTTGAGCTTGCTCAGAGGGTCCACAGATCTCTGTGGTTAAGCTCTTCTGAGATCTACATTTCTGCCAGGTGCCCCAGGTCTGTTATGCTATGTTCCAGATATTCACAGTCTATAAGAAAGTAAGCCCTGCACCAAATCTCTCTACTTACCCTTCAGTTAGAATACAGAGCCTATTACGCTCTCAGATGTCTGTAGGCCCTGCATTCAAGTTCCTCAGGAGAAAAACTATAAACCAAGGAGAGCCTGGCATGGTGGCACAGGCCTGTAATCCCAGTCACTCAAGAGGTGGAGGCAGGAGGATTGCAAGTTTGAGGCCCAGAGGCAGAGTTAGCAAGACCCTGTCTCAAAATTTTAAAAAAGTAAATAATGGGCTGGGGGGTGCAGCTCAGTGGTAGAGCACTTGCAAAGCATGTATGAGTCCCTGTATTCAACCCCCAGTACTTTGCAAAAAAAAAAAAAAAAAAAAAAGTACATATAGATAGATAGATAGATAGTAAAAAGGGGGAAAGGAGAGCAGGTTACCATGTTCCTGGAATTGCCCCATCTTAGCTTTATCTAAATTCCCCATAATTCCTGCCTTTATTTAAGCTACAACAATTAAGAAACAAACTTTATCAGGGTTATGAAAATTTAAGATCATAAAATTCAGAATTACTTGTAATATTTTGAAGTATAACTTTAAAGAGCTGTTGTGTTAGGTGCCATCGAATCGGGTTCAACTCATGGCGACTTTAGAATAAGTTAGGGTCATATATAGTGCACTTTTGAGGAATTGGCCTAGAGATATGTTTTCCTGTCCACATTTCCTCAGTAGCCATTTCCATACAGCAAACGTAAACATCAGAGCATAAGTTGTTGATGTTCCAGAGTTTAAATTCAGAAATGCAAAATTTTTGTGCATATACTGCCATCTTAGCAGGTTTGATTTCATTCTGGTATTCTGCAAAGGAGACATGTTGATATCTGGAGACAACTTCCCATACAGACAACCTCAAATGAGGAACGCTCTATATTTCATGGTACAAGTTGATCCCCTCAAATGGGAAAACTTGTTAGAGCAGCAGTCCCCAATATTTGGCACCAAAAACTGCTTCTGTGGAAGATGATTTTTCCATGGGCGGCACTGGGTACGGGGAAGTGAAGCTGATCTGACAGAGGCAGAGCCTAGGCAGTAACACTAATGACAGGGAGCAGCTATAGCTACAGGTATAAACACAGATAGTACCAGCTGGCGGCCGGGTGGTTGAGGACCTCTGTGTTAGAGAATTTAGTCAGGGGCAGAGGATAGGATGAAAATAATGTGCTTAAAGATCTCAGGTATATTGTAGTGTCACTGGTTTATCAGAAGATCTTCTTTATTGTAACTTTATTGTAACTACCAACCTGGTAGTTATGTATCAGCCTGTATAAATGAACTCTCTAAAAAGTAGTCAAAAATCATCTCTACAGGCAAGCAAATCAAACAAAAAACCTAAAAATCCAATCTTTATAAATTTACAAGTATCCTTACCATAGTGTGGGTATGCATGTGCAGGTATGCACAGGCATGTGTGCTTTGAAGAAGATTTATCAGGGCAAAGCTTTCCATGACAGACCACAGAGGCAAAAACAACAAGCTGCCACTCAATATAAATTCTCCCTTCTTAGTAATAGAGCTTGCTTTTGCTTTTATAGTGGCATATTACTTACTACTAAGAATAAAGACTAGATTCTCCATCCTCCCTCAGCTTAATGTGATCATGTAATGAGGCTTGGGCAATGAGATGGAAGCAAAAGAACTATGTCCCCTTACACGGAGAATACTGTTCTCTCCTACTATTTCCTGCTGCAAAGAATGTTGATATAATGTCTGGAGTTTCAGCAGTCACCTTGGACCATGAGATGGCACTGAGGACAGAGGCCAAGAACTGAGAGAGCAGAATGACAGAAAAAGTATGTCTCTGATAACCTTGGAACTATTATATCAGTCCTGATTGCATACCTTTAGACATCTTTTATAGAAGAGTAAAATAAACTTCTATTTTCTCTAGACTATTTTTATAGTGGAGATTTCTATTATAATCAGTTAAAACACTATTCCCAACCATCAAATGGAAATATTTTGAAAATATTTGACTATCTCAGGAAATACTGTAAATAATTTCTCCTAATTCCAGCAACAATTATTTAGCTACTATCACCATTTTACTAGTAATTTATTGGCACTCAGTAAATGTTAACATAAAGGAAAACTATTTTCAATACTGTAAAAAGCACCACAAGCCAGGAGCAGTGGTGCACACCTCTAATACCAGTGACTACAAAGCACTTACAGAGCACTTGCAAAGTATGTGTGAGGCTCCAAGTTCAAACCCCAAGTAATGCAAAAAAATAAAATAAACACAACATATATAAAATATATTGTAAAATAGTTTGTAAATTCTAATGTATATAAAACTAAACTATAAGGGATGCTACTCTATTTCAACTTTAAAGTTTATATTAAAAAAGAATATATACTGTATCATACTATTCTCATGAAATAAATGATACTCCTATCTAGGAAAGCAATATTAGTAAAAGAAAAGAATCATAATAATCATTTGTTCAATATATGCCATCTAAATAGATATACATTCAACCAAGAAAAAAAGTTTTAGGAAAGTAATGTCTGACATCAGAAAGAAATCTGGCATTTGAGATTGATTTGTTACAATACTTTCTTCTTTTTCAATTTCTTTTTCTCCTCTTCTTCTTCTTCTTATCCTTCTTCTTTTTATTTTTATTTTTTGTTTCTTTTTTGAGTACCGTGGGTAGAAACCAGAGTCTTGTGCATAATAGGTAAGTGCTCTACCACTGAGCTGTACCCTCAACCCCTTTTTTATTTTTTGAGATAGGATCTCACTAAATTGTGCAGGCTGCCTCTAGCCTCAAACTCTTGATCCTCCTGCTTCTACCTCCTGAGTTGCTGGGATTACAAGAGTGAACCACGGCACCCAGCACAAACTTTATATATACGGATATGTGTATATGTGTGTATATATATAAATATATATATAATAATAAACTATTCTTACATCAAGTAACTAATAATACATCCCAACAAATTTTTTCCAAGTAAATTTTTTACCATATTTTTTTCCAAGTAAAAACAAGCTTTCAGGAAGCTAAATTTTCCCATTTTTGACCTGATCCCCAAAGCCAAAACATCAAATCACTAGAGCTTTTGTTCTTACCTAGCATGTTACTACCCAGAATAAAGATTATGTTCTCTGTCCTCCTTCAGCTAGTGATAATTCATGATACTACAGTTTACAATCAAAGTAAATCTAGCTGAATTTTAATTTCATCAAAGTAGAATTATTTGTAAAATACTTACAGGAGATATCATGTCACTATTTTCACAATTAGAAGTCAAAATCCTACATTTTTGATAAACATCGATCAGATCTAACATATTACTATTCTTCAAGAAATCATCGTAAGTCTTCTTAATGTCCTCATAATGGTCAATCACTTCTAAATTTTCAACAGGTAAGTTTAATTTCTCGTGCAGGAAGTATTTCCAAGTCAGTAAGACATCACTGAGAGAGACTGTAAATTCTCCATTGTGCTGTATGAAATGATGTCCAAAAGAAAAAAAAAAAAAAGGATAAAGTTAGGTACCAGAATATTCATTAATTTATAATCGAGATGAGAAATACAAATAGCATTTTGTTTTTATAAAGTCTAAGGCTTTCGTGATATTATAAAATATGAACAATTAAGGCAAGTTTGCACATGATGAAATTTTCAATTATATAGTCATTGTCTTGTTTCCTGAATTTCACTAAATTTCTTTTACTCAAAGTAGAGGGATAGGTGAGCAGTATTAAGTACCATTAATTAGAGAAACATTCACTTCTGTTAATATTTACTTCCTTTTAATTATTTTAGCTATTATATGTTTAACCTATCATTTTAAATTGCCAATGCCATAATGAATTCCCATATAACACAATATGCCAAGTTTTCGGTCCTAAAATATTGCCATAAGGACCAGTAAAAATTTCATTTCATTACTGTTATAAGGAAAGTAAAGTTTCAGTGCTAAGACCTAGGGCCAGAATATAACTTATATTATTTCCTGCTCCTAGACATAGTAAACTGTAACAAGTAACTGCTAAAAAGCAAGTCAGCTTTCTTTCTCTAAGTTTTTAGATGTTACTATTAAGGCAAAATTACTCTTGTCCTTTCCCTGTTTTGACTTTTTATTTTTCACAAAAGAAATAAGACAGATTGTAATCTGGCAACAATGATATGTAGTTGCCTAGAAACCCAATAATGTTACCAACATGTTTGTATGTCAATATTTTACCTAAAGAAAGACTCTTCTTAAACATCCAAATGATAAATTCTCTCAGTGGACATGCTGAAGATTTGTTTGTTTTTTACTGATTACATTCTTCTCTCACATTAATATCCTTGATATTAATAAAGGTGAGTTCTAAAATACACCAACTTTAATTCAGTAAAAAAAAAAAAAAAACTCCTAACTACTCTTTTCCATTGCAGCACGAATAACAAACATTTTTAAGTATTCATATGTGGTTTTGTGAAATGTAGAATGTGCTATCTTCCACAATTAAGTTTTTTTACTACATTATTAGTTTCTGCTCACACCAAGATCTTTCCATTAATTTCTCTTAAAGCCGGGTAGGTAATTAAGTGGTAGTAATTAATTAGTAACCTGCAGCCATACCACTGTGGCATCCCATCCAGTCAGATCTCGGAAGCTAAGCAGGATCAGGCCTGGTTAATACTCGGATGGGAGACTGCCTGGGAACATCAGGTGCTATAGGCTTGCGAGAAGGACCTGGCAACCCACTCCCAAAAAACAATCAGCCATTGAAAACCCTATGAATAGCAGAGAAGCACAGACAATAGTGTTTTGCCTATTGTACACAGGGTCACTGTGAGTCAGATAACAACTCGAAGGCACCTAACAACAACAACAATTAATTAGTAAGTGGAACTAAGTTATACCATCATATTTACCCAAATAAGAATAATAGAAAAAATACACCCAAAATACACACTATTTTCTATATATTTGACTCTTTTAAATGTACCATATATCTTTATACCTTTTATGATAACCCACATTTGCTACTTACTATCCAAATTTATGACAAAGTGTCCAAGCTGTCTTTACAAAATTAGCTCTTTATTCATTCATATGAACACAACTAAGAAAACACATGTTATTGTCCTTTGGATAGGGATCTATTATATCATGAATATGAAAATGAAACTAGCTCAATGAACATCCAAAAAAAAATCAGTAACTCTAAATCTTTGGATCTATAACACAAACATAAGATAGATTTGTCAAAATTGCATAAAAAATTAGATAGTTTACTTCCCAACCCCCAAAGGTAACACTCCAAAAAATTTTCAAGTGGTAGTAAATAAACCCAGTTGTTTAGATTTAACACTAAATTGTGTTATCTCAAAAATTTCTAAAACTTTTTAGTATGACATCCTTCAAATTTAAAATAAAGATCTTTCCTAATGTAAACTTACAAGTTATTCTCGCCCCACTGTCTACAAGTTAAAGTAGGCAAGCTCTTGATCTTGCGAGAAAAGGTTCTGAATAGCTTAACAGAGTTTACACTGGGATTGTAAAAACATTTTAAATCCAAATGAAAAGGCACTCCAGACATCACTTTTCATGATCAGGTGTCCACCATGTCAGCATATTCTATTATTCAAACCAGTAACAACTGATTGAGTCTGTGGTCAAATCAGAAAACATTTTGCTAGGAAAACATGCCAGCTGGCTAATATACGAAGAAGTTCAAAATGTCCAATTCTTTAACTCTCTAATAAACCTAGGGATTGTATTTCACACAAAAATAAAATGAAAAAAGTAAGAGTTACACATTTTTCAGAGCACTTATACTCTGATTATATATTAAAGTTATCTTATAATAATCCAAATTTTTAAATAAAATTTACATTTCAATTAATTAGATTTTTATTCGTAGCATTGAAAAGACAGCAAGATCTACTAAAGAACACTAATTCTATGACTTTCGTTGGGTTAGATACTGAAACATTGAGTCAGTTTCTTTGGTTATAAAATGAGATTGTACAGATTAGATAACTCCAGATAAAGGCCAGGTAATCAAAAATGTTGATTTCTTTTTCTTTAAGTATAATAATTCTTGGAAGCATAGTAGATAAATGTAATACGATTTTAAAAAGTGTTTCTTCCTTTTTTGTCAGGTCATTATTAGGTCATTTTCAAATCTGACATTCTGTCATAGGTGATGTAATTGCTTTCTATGAAATTATAAAACTAATATATTTGTCTATCATGCAAGGAAATATCTGTAACTTTCTTATTGTAAGACTATGTAAGGTCAAAATATTCTATATAACAATTTGCAGAAAGATTCAAACTATGAAGCCACTGTTAAAGAAAAGGCTAGAACTGTATGTCTAGCTAATAAACTCTAGAAAGGAAAGGATAAAATTTTGCCTCCCCTAAGATATGAGCAACCTACAGCCATATCACCCTAGCGTTAGATCTCTTGAGATCTCAAAAGTTAAGTAGGGGGGCTGGGCACAGTGGCACATGCCTGTAATCCCAGTGGCTTGGGAGGCGGAGGTGGGAGGATCGCAAGTTCGAGACCAGAGGCAGTCTGTGTAACTTAGCAAGACCCTGTCTCAAAAAAGTAAGAAAAATGGGCTGAGGGTGCAGCTCAGTGGTCCAGCACTTTGCAGAGCATGCAAGCGCAAGGCCCTGGGTTCAACCCCAGTACTGCAAAAAAAAAAAAACAAGTTAAGTGGCGTCAGGCCTGGTTAGTACTTGGATGGGAGACCGCCTGGGAATACTGGGTGCTCCAGGCTTGGAAGAACACAGCCTTCAGTATGGATTGCACATCAACATCAACAAAACAAAAATACTTACAATTGGGTCAGTATGCAACTTCACAATAAATGGAGAAAAGATTGAGGTTGTTCAAGATTTTGCTTTATTGGTTCTACAATCAACAATTGTGGAAGCAGCACTGAAGAAATCAAAAGAAGAATTGCATTGGGAAAAGCTGTGGCAAAAGATCTCTTTAAAGTATTGAAAAGTAAAGATGTCACATTGAAGATGAAGGTGCGCCTGACTCATGCCATGGTATTTTCAGTTGCATCATATGGTTGTGAAAGCTGGACATTGAACAAGGAAGACAGGAAAATTGATGCTTTTGAATTATGGTGCTGGAGACAAATATTGAATAGACCATGGACTGCCAAAAGAACCAACAGATCTGTCCTAGAAGAAGTGCAACTGGAGTGCTCCTTGGAAGCAGGGATGGTTAGATTGCGTCTTATGTATTATGGACATGTAGTCAGGTGGGACCAATTCCTGGAGAAGGACATCATGTTTGGGAGAGTGGTAGATCAACGAAAAAAAGAAAACCCTCCACCAGATGGATTGACACAGTGTCTGCAACAATGTGCTTAAACATAAATAAGATCATGTGCCTGGCACAGAATAAGGGAGTGTTTCATTTTGCTGTACATAGGGTCGATGTAAATCGCACCCAGCTCAATGGCACCTAACAACAAAAATAAGGCTTGGTAGAAGGGCTCAGCAGCCCACTCTCAAACAATCAGCTATTGAAAACCCTATGAATAGCAGAGAAGCACTGACAGTAGTGCTGGGCATGGCACAGTGTCAGGGAGTATTTCGTTCTGTTGTACATAGGGTCATTATGAGTTGGACCCAACTCAATGGCACCTAAAAACAAGATATGAATAAAGTTTAGAACAAGGAGGATATCTAAAATATATAGAACTCTTTCCAGGAATAACAGACCAAAACAACTCAATGGTGTAAGAAACAAAAGATATGAAGAGAGCATTAAGTACTAGCTTCAAAATGTTACCTTGGAAGTATTTCTCTTACTCCTTCTCTTCCCCCTCCCCTCCCTTCTTCATTATCATCATTCAGAATTGGTAGGGTATACGTGTTTAGAAACCTACCAATTTCGAGCTGGGCGCAGTAGCGCAACCCTGTAATCCCAGCAGCTCGGAAGGTGGAGGCAGGAGTATCACAAGTTCAAGACCAGGGGCCATCTGCATAATGTAATGAGACCCCGTCTCAAAAAAGTAAACAAAAAATGGGCTGAGGGTGCAGCTCAGTGGTCCAGCACTTTCAAAGCATGCAAGCGCGAAGCCCTGGGTTCAACCCCCAATACCACCAAAAAAAAAAAAAAAAAATCTACCAATTTCTTCTAATTTGTTGGCATTATTGTTCATAATAGGCTCTTAGTATCCTTTGTACTTTTGTGGTATTGGTTATAATGTATCTTCTCTCATTTCTGACTTTATCTGAGTCTTCTCTTTTAGACTAGTTAAGTTTGTTGATTTCATCTTTACACAAAATCAACTTAGTTTCATTGAGCTTTTCTATTGTTTTTCTAGCCTTTATTTCATATATTTCTGCTTTGATCTTTATTATTTCCTTCCTTCTGCTGTTTTGTTTTGAGAAAGGGTCTCGTTATGTAACTCAGTATATGTAACTACAAAACTAGTTTTAACGTGTAGTCTAACACTAAAATATTGATTAAAGAAATTGAAGACACAAATAAATGAAAAGTAAGCCCATGTCAATGAGTCAGGAGAAATGATATTATTAAAATGTCTATACTACCCAAGGGGCTGGGATTTAGCTCAGTTGGTAGAGCACTGCGCTGCAGTCTCTGAGGTCCCGAGTTTGATTCCCAGCACCTCAAAAATGGGAGAAGGACCTGGCAATCCACTCCCAAGGCAATCCCGAAACAGTCTGCCATTGAAAACCCTATGAGGGTCGCTATGAGTCGGATACTGACTCAACGGCACCTAACAACAACAACAACAACATACTACCCAAAGGGCTGGGATTTAACTCAGTGGGTAGAGCACTGCGCTGCAGTCTCTGAGGTTCTGAGTTCAATTCCCAGCACCGCAAAAATGGGAGAAGGGCCTGGCAATCCACTCCCAAGGCATTCCAGAAACGGTCAGCCATTGAAAACCCTATGAGGGTCGCTATGAGTCAGATACCGACTCGACGGCACCTAACAACAACAACATACTACCCAAAGAGATCTATGAATTCAATGAAATCCTTATCAAAATTCTAGTATCTACTCAAGTGCTTAAATGATTGCATACTATTCCACTGGTGGTTTACAATGGCATTGTTGTTGTTAGGTGCTGTCAAGTCAGTATCCGGCTCATAGCGACCCTCATAGGGTTTTCAATGGCTGAGTGCTTCGGGATTGCCTTGGGAGTGGATTGCCAGGCCCTTCTCCCATTTTTGCAGTGCTGGGAATTGAACTCGGGACCTCAGAGACTGCAGCGCAGAGCTCTACCCACTGAGCTAAATCCCAGCCCTTACAATGGCATATACAGAAATAATCTATTCAATTATTTGTATTTCATTATTAAAAATGATTTTGCTGTGGAAGAAAATAACAGGATACCCAAATGATCAGATAAACATTTTAAAAGCATTTAAATACTTTATTAGAAAAATTTATTTTAAATATCATATTTTTCTCTTTCCTAATCAACACTTCATGTGGAGAGAGAAGAAATAGTACTTCCCTACACTATTGACATAATGAAAATTCTCATAGCCACATGCAAGAAAAACATGTAACTACTCTTGAACGTTGAACAGCTAAAGTAAAAGGAAGACACGATGAAGTTAAGGAATTAAACAGAAAGATTTCAAAAGGCAGCTCGAGAAGACAAAAGCAAATATTATAATGACATGTGCAAAGAGCTAGAGGCAGAAAACCAAAAGAGAAGAACATGCTCTGTGTTTCTCAAGCTTAAGGAAGTGAAGAAAAAATTCAAACCTCGAATGGCAATGGTGAAAGATTGTACAGTGAAAATATTAAACAATGCAGGAAACATCAAAAAAAGGTGGAATGAATACACAGAGTCTCCATACAAAAAATAATTGGTAGATGACCAACCATTTCAAGAGGATGCATATGAAGAGGAACCAATGCTATTGAGGAAAAAAGTGGAAGCCACGTTGAAAGAACTGGTGAAACACAAGGCTCCAGGAATTGATGGGATACCAATAGAGATGTTTCAACAAACAGATGCAGCACTGGAGGTGTTAATATGTTTATGCCACCAGATTTGAAAAACAGCTACCTAGGATCCAACTGAATGTGGAAACTATCGGACAATATCATTAATATCACACACAAGAAAATTGTACCAAAGATCATTTAAAAGCAACTGCAGCAGTATATAGACAGAGAATTGCCGGAAAATCAAGCGGGATTCAGAAGAGGGTGGGGAACCAGGAACATCATTGCTGATGTCAACTGGATATTAGCTGAAAGCAGAGAATATCAGAAAGATGCCTACTTATGTTTTATTGACTATGCAAAGGCATTTGACTGTGTGGATCATAACAGATTATGGCTAACACTTCGGAAAATGGGAACACCAGAGAACCTAATTGTACTCATGAGGAATCTGTAAATGAACCAGGAGGCAGTTGTTTGAATAGAACAAGGAAACACTGCCTGGTTTAGAGTTGAGAAAGGTGTGCATCAAGGCTATATACTTTCAACATATCTCTTCAATTTATATGCTGAGCAAATAAGCAGAGAAGCTGGACTTTATGAGGAAGAACACAGCATCAGGATTGGAGGAAGACTCATTAACAACCTGCATTATACAGATGACACAACTCTGCTTGCTGAAAGTGAAGAGAATTTAAAACATTTACTAATGAAGATCAAAGATCATAGTCTTCAGTATGGGCTGCAACTAAACATCAACAAAACAAAAATCCTTACATCTGGGTCAGTACGCAACTTCACAGTGAACAGAGAAAAGACTGAGGTTGTTCAAGATTTTGCTTTGCTTGGTTCTATAATCAACACCCGTGGAAGCAGCAGTCAAGAAATCAAAAGACGCATTGTTCTGGGAAAAGCTGTGGCAAAAGATCTCTTTAGAGTACTGAAAAGTAAAGATGTTACACTGAAGACAAAGGTGTGCCTGACTCGTGCCAGGTATTTTCAGTCACATCATATGGTTGTGAAAACTGGACACCGAACAAGGGAGACAGGAAAAGAATTGATGCTTTTGAATTATGGTGCTGAAGACATCTATTGAATGTACCATGGACTGCCAAAAGAACCAACAGATCTGTCCTAGAAGAGCAACTAGAGTGCTCATTAGAAGCAAGGATGGCCAGACTGTGTCTTACATATTTCTGACATATAGTCAGGAGAGACCAATCCCTGGAGAAAGACATCATGTTTGGGAGAGGGCAGGTCAACAAAAAAAAGGAAAACCCTCCACCAGATGGATTGACACAGTGTTTGCAACAATGGGCTTAAACATAAATAAGATCGTGTGCCTAGCACAGAATAGAGAAGAGTTTCAAGTACATAGGGTCACTATGAGTCGGACTCAACTGAACAGCACCTAACAACAACAACAACAACAACAACAACAACAACAACAACATTATATGACCACTTAGTTATGGGGTCTAGAAAACTTCTTACTTAGTACGTATTTTATGTCAAGGCAGAACTGTTTTTTAACAAAAACAAACAAACAAAAACACCTTCAAATAACCTAAAAATCCAACAAGAGATAAAATATAGTAGTCATACAAAGGAACAGGTACCACTGCTAAAATGAACAAATTAGATCCTCTTTTTTTTCAACATCTAAAGAGGTTTTGAAAACAATGTTGGTGAAAAAAAAGCAACATGCTGAACGAACTTATACCATCTGTTCTAATTTCAAAATAGAAACAGTGATAGGGCAATTTGCCTGATTTGATATGCAGAGAAACTCATCCTGGTACAAAATACCTAAAGTTATAGGAGAAATCAGACAAACATTTTTAACGAATAACTGAATTATCCAAAAGACAAAAGCTACTACAAAAGGTCAACAACAAGAAGGAAGTATCAATAAAGAGGGGTAAGCAAATGGTGGGGCTTATGTTTGCTTACCAGTCCTTGGCACTCTACAAACTGGCTTTTATATATCCTCAGTACAACTTTAGGAGAGAAAGTGGAGCCCAAAAAGGTGGGAAACTGGGTCAGAGACCCCCTTTATCTACTCTCCACACAAAGCAAAAGCCTCCTAAAAGCCAACACTCTTTATTACAGCCACTAGAAAAAAAATCTGCCCAGCTGAAGGTGATGATGAAATATTATCCAGTGAAGGAGTATTTGAAATAGCTTCAGTATTGTGCTTACCTCTCCACACTTAGATTTCTGCCCAATGATTAATTTCTGCTGAGGTAGAGGAGAACAATCATCTACCATGGCAGAAATTGAAGGTTTACTCCTTAAAGAGGGTAAAAAAGCCTATGGACTAAAGAGTGCAATTGAGGGCAGAAATATTTTAGTGAAATCTGTAAGAATCACATGGCACTTAATATCCTGATTTTTAATACTACCATCAAGTAACCAACACATTGGCAGCTTGACTTTATACCATTCATGTAGGAAGAAAGAAGACTCTTTTGAAGAAACTGTCTACCCAAATAGGATAACATAAAGATTCTAATATCAGAGATTCTAATGGTAAAGCAAGATCAGGTTGACAAGCCCCATCCTTGCACATCCAACAGGCATTTTAGAGCTCCATTTAAATATACAGCCAAGATTCATCACAGGGAAAGTCTGCAATAGGAGAAAGGAAACTTCTTCCCAAATAAAACTTTAAAAACCAAGAAGCATGGAGGAAATAGATTGTGCAAGAATAAATCTCAACAAAATATTACAAATATTCTCAGAGGAAAGATTATTATACCTTAAAACAACTATAGGCCAGGTGTGTGGTGGTACACAACTATACTCCTAGCACTATGGAGACTGAAGCTTGAGTTTGAGGCCAGCCTGGACTACATCATGAGATCTCATCTCAAAACAAAGTATAGGATGACATTTCTAAAAGAGAAAGAAAAAAAAATCCTCTTGGAAATAAAATGACAACTATTAAACTCAAAAACAATTAAGTATTGAATATCTTAATGGATATTGGTCGGAAGACAAGTAAAACAAGGTGAATGTATAAACTGATACATCTATACAATGGAGTATTATTCAGCAATAAAAAGAAAACAGCTATCAAGTCATAAAAAATACGGTAGCACCTTAAATGCATATTGCTAAGCAAAGAAAACAATTATTAACTGTAAAGGGAAAAGGCAGTTAAGAAATAAGTGGTCCCAATAGTATTTAAGTGATTGCATAACATATATATGAACCATTACAATCTCATGTATGGATTCACAACAGCCTCCTAACTGTCCTCTTGATCTCCAGTCTCTCCTCCCTGAATTTATATATACCTATATATTTGTTGTTGTTGTTGTTAGGTGCCATCTAGTTGGGTCTGACTCATAGCAACCCTATGTACAACAGAACAAAACACTCCCCAACACTATGCTATGCCTGGCACTATGTCAGTGTTTCTCTGCTATTCATAGGGTTTTCAATGGCAGATTGTTTTGGGATTGCTTTGGAAGTGCATTGCTGCATCCTTCTCCCATTTTTGTGGTGTTAGGGATCAAACTTAAACCCTTGGAGAGTGCAGAACAGCACTTTACCAACTGAGCTAAACCCCAGCCCCACCTGTATATTTAAGTTCCTAAAATATTACTTCATCATGCCATTCTCAGATCAATAACTTTTGGCATTAATTCATAGCATTAAACTACAAAAAGCATCCCTCAGAGTGATGCTGTTCCTTTTTGTTTGTTCGTTTTTTTGTTTTGTTTTGTTTTCTGAGACAAGGTGTCTCACTACATAGCCCAGGCTGGCCTAAAATCTACTGTATAGTCCAAGCTGGCCTCAAAATCACATTGATCCTCCTGCTTTAGCCTACCATGTTCAGGGATTACTGGCATGTGCCACCAGGCCTGGCTTCAGTCTGCTGATCCTTGGTGAAGTGTCTCACCAATGAATTCTGAACTGTTCCTTGTTGGATACTCAAGGACCCTAAGCTATACAGGTGTGCCCTATATTCATCTTCCTACAAGTTTTGTAAACTAGAAACTTGAACTATAATTCTTACGGATGGAATCTGTTGCTCCTCTTTCATTTTTTTCCCAACTCACCTAATATTTTCTGAATTGACTGAAAGGGCATTAAATGAAAGTATCAAGGGCACTGCTTCCACAGGGAAAGAGAAGTACAATAACAAAGAAACAAAGATAAGAAAAATACTATCATGTTGGATTGTAATTAGAGGTATAAATATAAACTTGTGAAAAATAGTTTCTACTTCTACCTTCTCAAAGAGCTTAAAAACAATAATAACCCAATTGCAGGGAGTACACATACAGCACAGAAACATTGGTCTCTACAAATACCATTTCCCACTAAAAGAAAGCAAGACTTTCTGGGAAAATGTCTGGTTCTAGCACTGGGGCAGAAAAAGAACAAGAAACCCTAGAATGTCTGGTGCCATAGAGTAAGAAGTACTGAAAGAAAGTTATAGACATAGCAAAGAGATTCAAGAGCCAGTGGAAACGGGTTTCTGTTGGCCAATTCTGTGACCATTTAAGCAGGAAAATGAATAACTGCAATGAACTATAAACCATTAAAATGAAAAAGAATTTTTTTTATCCTGGGTAACCATGCTTCATGCCTGTAATCCCAGCAACTCAGGAGGCTGAGGCAAGGGGATCATAGGTTCAAGACTAGAGCAGGCCTGTACAACTTAGTGAGAGCCTATCTCAAAACATAAAAAACAAAAGGGGGCAGCTCAGTGGTAGAACACTTGCCTAGCTTGCACAAGGCTATGGGTTCTAACACTTGGTACTGAAAAAGAAAAAAACAAAAAGAATTTTTTAGCCCATCCTGATAATTAAAGTGAAAGAAAAGTTTTCTTTATAATAGAGAGTCTGTTAACTATGGAAATGAGATGGTAAGTGCTCAAAAGTCATTATTTTATTACTCATGTTGTTGTTGTTAGGTACTGTCGAGTCAGTATCTGACTCATAGCGACCCTATGTACAACAGGGGAAACACTATTGTCAGTGCTTCTCTGCTATTCACAGAGTTTTCAATGGCGGATTGATTGGGAGGGGGTTTCCAGGTCCTTCTCCCAAGCCTACAGTATCTGGTGTTCCCAGGTGGTCTCCCATCCAACTACTAACCAGGCCCGACCCTGCTTAGCTTCCGAGATCTGACAGGATCGGATGCCTCAGGGCTATAGCTGCAGGCAGTTATTACTCATAGTAATAATGTATTTGGGTAAGAATCATCAGTACACAATAAAACCATTAAGTGAAAGCTTTTTAGGGAACAGGATACTTATACAGGCACAAATTATCACTCTATAGGTTATTGATTGCAAAAGGAATAAAGGTACTTTTATATTAAAGAAGTCTGGCAGACTTAAATCAACAAACCTTGATCAAGTGGGAGTTGAACATCACCTATAATGGAACAAAATGATATTATGTTCCTCCCAGTGCAATGCACTCGAGGAACAAAGCATCATTTGTAAGTTGTTGTTGTTGTTAGGTGCCTTCAAGTCAGGTCTGACTCATAGTGATGCTCAGGGTATTAAATGGCTGATTGTTTCAGGAGTTGACTGCCACATCATTCTCCCATTTTTGTGGTGCTGGGGATCAAACCCAGGTCCTCACAAAGTGCAGAGCACCACTCTACCAACTGAGCTAAACCCCAGGTCTCTATTTATAACTCGTTTCTGTCAAAAAGGCGTAGTATGCACAAGGTAACAATAAAACAACTCATATTAAGGGATAACGGACAAAACAAATGATCTGTGCTCCTAAAGATGTCAGTCATGAAAAATAGAAAGGCTGAGTCATATTAAAAGAAAACAGAGGTGCTAACTAACTGCAATTTATGATCTTGTATGAGTCAGGCCGAACTCGACAGAACCTAACAACAACAAATTGGGAGGAAATTGTTATAAAGAAACATAATTAGGCAATTAGTGAAATTTAATTTTAGATCCTATGTTAAATATAGAATATCATCATGGCTAAATTTCTTGAAATTAATAACTGTAATGGAATTACATAAAAGAGTACCATTAGATGTAAAACATATAAGTTGAAATATTGAGGGATAAGGCTCAATCTGTCTGCTACATACTATCAAACGGTGTACACAGAATATATATGTGTACATCTACTTTTCTAAATGTATGTATATGTACTTGTGTATGTGTACATATATATAAATATAAAATAGATAATGAAAAGGCAAAACTGAAAACAATAAAAACATAAGGGATTGCCAGGCATTGAGGTGCATTACCAGAGCACAAGGGATCTAGGGAACACTGAAAAACTATTCTGTATGCTATTGTAACAGTGGACATATGTCATTATACATTTGTCAGAAATCACAGAATGAAAAACACAATGTGTGAACTCTCATGTAAACCATAGACCTCAATAATTAATATATCAGTATTTGCTAATCAGTTGTAACAGATAAACCATACTACTGCAAAATGTTACTAACAGGAAAAATGGAGCTGGGAGAGGGTACTGTATTTTCTGTTTAATTTTTCTGCAGAATTAAAATTCTCAAAAAAATAAAGTGTATTCACTAAAACACACACACACAGAGGCAGAAAGGGAAGCTAAAGCTAAGATTAAGTGTCAAATGTCACAACAATTAAAAAATAATGATATGCAAATGTGGCAAAATGTTAATTGGTGAATCTAAGAAGGGTGCATACAAATTAGTGTACTATTCTTACAATTTTTCTGTTAACATATTTTCAAAATAATGTCAAAAAATAACATTTTCATTTGTTAATACCTCTATATAAAATTTATTTTTTAATAATAACTATAATTAAAAACAAGGAAGACCCCAGAAACTCAGGAGGTGGAGGCAGGATGATCACAAGGCCAGAGGCAGCCTATGTAACTTAGCAAGATCATCTAAAGATAAAAAGATTAAAAAGGGTGCAGCTCAGTGGTAGAATGTTTGCAAAGTATGAGTGAGGTTCTGGGTTTAGCACCACTCCCCCAGTTCTTCCCCCAAAACAAGGAAAAAGAAAAAGAAAAAGAAAAAGAAAACAAGGAAGACAAATTGGACATGTAATCTCTACCAGATGCTCATTGGGCTACACTGGCCCTTTAGCATTTCTCTAGCTCTCTGTGCTCTCTTGCCATAGAATACCTGCATATGTTGTTCCTCCATCCTTACCTTGCCCCTTACTCCTTTGTCTAGTTAATCTCTGACCTTCCTTTATGGTTGATCTTGGTTTCTCTCACTATATCAACTATCTGGTCTCAGAGGATCATTTATTTCTCATAGCTATTACTTTACTTTCATTTGTGTAATTCTCAACTTGATATCTCTTTCACATTTGGGTAATAAGCTTCATGAAAACAGGAGATAACATTCCTGCTCACCATTTTTATCCCAACATATCACAATGCCTAATACACATTACAAGCTCAAGAAGAAAAAAGAAAGGAAAGGAAAGGAAAGGAGAGGAGAGGAGAGGAGAGGGAAAGGGAGGGGACAGAAGGGGAGGGGAGGGAAGAAGAGGAGAGGAGAGGAGAGGAGGAACAGAAGGAGAGGGAGAGAGAGAGAAAGAGAAGGAAGGAGGAGAAGGAGTAAGGAGGGGAGAAGAGAGGAGAAGAAAAAGAAAGGGAAAGAAAGAATTCTGTGGAGGGGAGTAAACTAACATTTAAATAATCAGCTGCATTATTAGCTTCTGCTGTTCCTCAAACATGCCAGTCATATTCCCACCTTAGGGCCCTGCATTTGCAATTCTCTGCCTGGTAGTTCTTTGCTACAAAAGTCCCTATGGCTAGTTCCTTCCCTTCTTCCAAATCTTTGGTCAAATGGCACTTTCTAGATGAAGCCTTTGCTGACCTTCCTTATTTCAAATTCCAACTATTCCTCCACCTCAACCTCTGTATACTCCTTAGTTGTATGTTTGTTTGCTTTTCTCCATAGCATTATTTTGACCTAAAATATTCCTATCTTATTTATTACAGTATTGTCTTATCTTTCCTCACTAGAAGATTAACTTCATAAGGGCAGGCATTTCCTTTACTGCCATATTCCAAATTTTTGGAACAAAGTTTTTAAAAAGCAAAAATTCAATAAGTATTTTTGAATGATTACATAAAATAGAAAAAAACACATTACCAAGTTTTCTCAGCATTCAAAATGTATCTTAATGTACATTGTTTTAGATTCGCAAAACTGCCCACTATCCCTGTGTGGGAAAGACTTTGTTACGATTTAAATACGAAGTGTCTCCCACATGCTGGTGGGTTGAATGCTTGGTCCCCAGCAGGTGGCATTATTTTGGGAGGTGGCATTATTTTGGGAGGCTAGGAGGTAGGGCCTAGCCAGAGTCACCCGAGGTGGGTCTCTGAAGGTGATACTTGGTCCTTGGTCCCTTCTGCTTCCAATCCACCAGGAGGTAAGAACACTTCACATCTGCCACTTGTTCCCACCACCATGAAGTTCTGCCATACCACAGCCAAGAATTAACAGAACCAAGGAATATGGACTAAAACCTCTAAATCATGAGCTAAAATAAATAATTGCCCCCTTTGAGTTGTTTTTCTCAGGTATTTGTCACAGAGATAGAAAAACTGACTAACCCACTATCCTTCAACTTAAGATTATATATTTCCACTAGATTATTTCAGGAGTTAAAATATATTTCATTCTTAAAAATGGTAATGATATCATATATATAAACTTTTTTTCTCAATGGCCGTATTTGCCAAAATGAGAAATAGTCAAATTGGTCAGTGTCCAATATTTTTTGGAAATTTTACTAGGCTGTGAAATATAGAAGTCTGTTACTCACATACAACATTAAAATAATCCATCAGTATGTCATTTGACTATCTAGCCCAACCTACCAATTAAAACCATGTCTACCATTCAAAAAGACTCTTCCCTAGTCAAACCAATATCTTTATCAACTTCAACCATGATTTTGATCCCCCCCACTCTTCTGAACTGACTTTCCACTTTCTTTATCTTTCTTCTAAATCCTTCCCTTCCTTTATCTAAACTAAAAGCAAGAAGTCATTCCTTACCACTCTAGCCTATATTCATCCTTTTCTCCCATGAATATCTGGGAGGACTTTAAAAAAATACTAGCTCCTGTACTCCAATCTTATAAAATCTCATTTTCCTAATCTGCACTGATATGTGATTATTTTATAGATAGCTTGAGCCCAAAGTACATAAGATGCGCTGCAACGATCCTTGCTTCCAAGGGGCACTCTGGTTACACTTCTTCCAGAACAGATCTGTTGGTTCTTTTGACAGTCCATGGTTTATTCAATATTCATCTCCAGCATCTATTCTTTTTCTGTTTCCCTTATTCGATGACCAGCCTTCACAACCTGCAGAATGCAGGTTGTTAATGAGTCTTCCTCCAATCAGGATCCCACATTCTTCTTCATAAAGTCCAGCTTTTAGGATTATTTGCTCAGCATAGAAACTGAAGAGATATGGTGAAAGGTAACAGCCCTGATGCATACCTTTCTTGACTTTCAATCAGGCATTGTTTCCTGGTCCTGTTCGAATGACTACCTCCTGGTCTATGTACAAATTCCTCATGAGTACAATTAAGCGCTCTGGTATTCCTGTACTTTGCAATGTTATCCATAATTTGTTATGATCCACACAGTCAAATGCCTATGCATAGTCAATAAAACATAGATAGACATCTTTCTGGTATTCTTTGCTTTCAGCTTATATTCATCTGACATCAGCAATGTTTCCATTCCTCTTCTAAATCTAATGTGATTTTCAAGCAGTATCTAACTGTACCTATATGAAGGCCTCAATTTTGAAACAAGTTATTTTAAATACAATTGCAGGATTTTGACATGGATATAGAGAGATATTTTGTAAATTGTATATTATAGGAAGGAAAATATTGGAAATAAATTAGTATACTTGAACAGGTATGGTGGCTCACCCCTGTAATACCAACACTTGAGAGGCAGAGGCAGGAGGATTGCAGGTTGGAAGCCAGAGGCAGCTTGTGTAACTCAGCAAGATCCTGTCTCAAAATAAAAAATAAAACATGGGTAGGGGTACAGCCCAGTAGTAGAACATTTGCAAACTACATGTGAGACCCTGGGTTCAATCCTTAAGTACTATAAAATAAATAAATAAATGAATAAAATAATAGAAAGAAAGAAAAAAGAAATTAATATATTTAACCTTAAGTTTATTCAAATGGGCATCAACTAAAATTCAACTTTAAAATTAAAAGCAATTTAATATAAATATAGTTTACTGCTGGGCGTGGTGGTGCACACCTGTAATCCCAATAACCTGGGAGGCAGAGGCAGGAGGATAGCAAGTTGAAGACCAGAGGCAGTCTGTGTAATTTAGTGACACCCTGTCTCAAAAAGTAAAAAAAAAAAAAAAAAAAAGGCCTGGTCCAGCACCTGCAAAGCATGCAAGTGTGAGGCCCTGGGTTCAACTTCCAGTACTGCAAACATACACACACACACACACACACACACACACACACACTTATGTAGTTTACTAACCTGTTTGTTGTTCTCTGCCATGGAAAGCTGCAATGCAAGGAGCATGGAGTCTGCACCACATAAAGTAGTTCTTTCAGAGTTACAAAGAGTATGCCAATTCTTTCTAAACTCTTTAATCATATCCAAGACAGACTTCTGATTAAGCACAGCCATTCCCTTAAAGAAGAACAGAATACAATGTTAAAGTGCCTTATTTTAATTAGAAATTAACATTTAACATGTGGAAGCAAGCGTAGTTAGAGAAAAATAAGTAGTGAATGAGAGGTCACTTCAAATTTACTAAGATTGCTTTTAATTAAATTTAAGAAAACAGAATAATGCAATTTCTGCCCAATCATATTTTCCTCTACTTTGGTTTTCTTAAGCCAACTCTTTTGAAATAACAAAACCCAACCTTCAGTTTTGAAATTCACACAAAACAGACATACAAAATCTGCAGACTTACAATTATAGATACAGACATCACTAATTAAAGCTGTATTTTAAAATATTTGTTTTCAGATAGATGATAATATCTGTTATATTACAAAAAAAAATTTCTTTTTGAATCTGGGCCAGTCTTATGACTTAAACTGACCAATAGAATATGAGGAGAACAACATGATGAGAATTCTGAGCTTAGGCCTTAAGAGGTCTGTGCAGAAGAGTTTTAATACAGTAAGAATGACTGCCATCCTGTAAGCTAGAGTCTTGGAACTTAGATTTCAGGAGGGTGTCCAATAACAGTATCTCATTGTGCTGATGTGTTTGTACAAAACATATAGTTTATGCTAAACATTTGATATCCTTCTGAGTCTAGAATTTAGGTACATGCCGGACAGCACATGCCCATGTGC
The DNA here is from genome assembly GCA_007922755.1 of Pedetes capensis. Taxonomy (NCBI): domain Eukaryota; kingdom Metazoa; phylum Chordata; class Mammalia; order Rodentia; family Pedetidae; genus Pedetes; species Pedetes capensis. The sequence goes on from VMDO01007960.1 coordinate 74,094, forward strand.
TTGGCTCCCAGTAAAAACCCTGGTACAAAGTCTCTAATAAGCTTCCTCAATAGACATTTCACCCGGACTGGCACAACCTGTTGCTGGAGGAATTAAGCATGACCTGTGTGACTACCAAGAGAGGACATTTAGAATTCTGCGTCTGGTCTCCCTGGACTTTGCACCACATGCCTTCCCTTTGCTGATGTTTTGTATCCTTTTGTTATAACAAATCATAGCCATGACTACAACTATATGCTGAGTACTCTGAGTTCTGCTAGCAAATCATCTAATCTGGTCATGATTTTGGGGACTACCCAACACTACGCCTTGAAGCTTCAGTTCTCACTCTTTTGCTGACCTAAGCCTGCTATAAGAAGAAGTTCAAGCTAGCCAGCTAAAGGGGACACATGAAGGAGAACCAAGGTGAAAACTAGGTGAAACCAGGTGAAAACTAATACCAATTCACAGACATGGGAATGAAGGAGGCCACCTTATATTATGTAGCCTCAGTCAACATGCCAGATGAACTTCAGCAACATGAGTGATCCCCAGGCAAGACCAGGAGAAGAACCATCTAAATGAATCTAGTTGCTAACCAACGCAACTAAGCAGATAAATTGGTTATTATTTTATAGCCACTAAGTTTTGATGTGGGTTGTTACATAGTAATAGATAACCAATACAGCAGCTAACACTTGGTACCAGACATTTTTCAAAACTTAATATTGATGACCTCATTCAATTCTTATCTGTGTCCTACTGAGTTAGGTCTATTATTACCCTCATTTTACACCTGAAAAAAGTAATGCCCCATCTCACTCTGTTAGTAAATGGCCAAACACACATAAATCCAAAATTTCTAAGTCCACAAACTGGTTTCTTAGATTAGTAAACTTCATAACTTCTCCTGATGCAGACAAAAGCCTTTCAAAATAATCTGATGTAGTACCAATGTATTATATACCCAACCTTATATAAGGCAGTCAATTCCTTTCTCTGAGTTTACAAAAATGACTGCTAAGGTTTTTTTCCTATTTCCTTTTAACTGTCTGAATTTACAACATATTCACATGCCCATGTGACACTTTCCACACACATCCCATTTACTGACTCCTTTTGTTATTCATTTCTTCTATTTTTATGTAGCCTAAACAGATTCCTGGATGTTTACTAGATATCTCAGGTTTGTACAATGAGGTAAAAGGACATTTGCCATTTACAAAATAATAAATTATAGACATAATCTCTGATGCAATTTAAAGATATAGGTAAAAGACCACAAATACTAATACTCATAAATAGGCAAGAGGTAAATAGCACAGGAGCTAGCTACATAAAAACAGGCAGTGCAGTTGGTTTGCCAACTTCTAATTCTTCCTATAGTCCTAATTCTTCCAATAGCTTTCAGGGGTTGTGTGAGCCTAGGTGATGAGCTTCACACTTGGCTGCCCAAGTACAGTAATCATCACACAGAAAACAGGAACACTCTCCATACACTTTACTTACCTTCCAGCCTATTATGAGGAGTCAATGAGATATTCAATATGCAACTCTGAATACCAGGATGCACTACAAACTAAAAAAAAAAAAAATTGCAGTAGAAGGCAAGGCAGTAATAAACACTTGTTTTAAAAAACTAGATTCCAAGCTGCACTGAACAGAAACTGTGAGACAGGAAATTGTCACTGGGAGGCAATGTGAGATGGATGAAAGAACTGTACTTTCAATTCAGATACCGCAGGATTCACATCCAGCCCACCCCCCAACCATTTAATATCTGTATTCCCTTCAGTATTTAAAATCTCTGATGAGCATAAATTTCCTTAATAACTCTATGTGGGGCACGCGCCTCCTGGTCAGGCCTGGAGGTTCGGACAGGCTGCGCTGCCGCGCACACAGATACCAAACACAATTCACTCAGGACCCTCAGGTGAGGGGCGCAGACTCCTGCGGCCCTCGGGACCCCTGCGGAGACGGGAGAAAGGAAAAGCCTCAGGCGCTTTTGCCTTCCAGGGGCAAACACCTGTGTTGGTCCTCTCCGTGGGCAGGAGGAGACAGCTGTTGCTAACTCGGTGATCAGACGGACAGCAGGTTCTTTTCCTTATTGAGGAAAAGGGGCAGATAATGCCCAACAACAATGCCTACTTAACAGATTTATGACACATTACTGAAACAAGTACACAACCCATATAGTGCCAGCACTTGTTGTTGTTAGGTGCTGTTGAGTAATGTCTGAGTCACAGCGACCATCATAGGGTTTTCAATGGTTGATTGTTTCTGGGATTGCCTTGGGAGTGGACTGCTACATCCTTCTCCTATTTTTGCGTTGCTGGGAATCGGACTGGGGACCTCAGAGACTGCAGAGCAGCTCTACCCACTGAACTAAATCCCAGGCCCTCTGCACTTAGTAGGTGCTCAATAAAACGTGGCAGTCAATCCTATTATTGCCAGAATGCTGGTCTTAAATATTGGCTGGAAGGATATAATAGAAATAGAGGAAAATTGTGTAACTGGAGTCTGTGGGCATGGTAGGACCAGAACTCTGGTTTCTATCTAATAGACTTTAAACAGGCCTCTGTGGGTCTCAGTTTTCCCATCTGCAGAGGACGCCTCAGCCCCTTCCAGCTCCTGCACCAGATACTGTGAGGTCTATCCAAACCAGACCCAAACAGGCTCCACAGAGAAGCCACTGCACAAACATCACCCCGGACGTTCACACAGCTCGTTGCTGTCACTGAAACAAATCATCACCTGAAGTGGGACAGGCGGACAATGAACAGGAGAGACTCACCTGGAGGTGCTGAGTGCCCTGAGGAAAGGTCCAACCAGCCTGCTGTAGGGCCGCAGCTCCAGTCACCGCGGCTGACATTTCAAATATCGCGGGAGGGCTCGGGAACCAATCGCCACGCTCGCCCTTCGACCCGGAAACAGTGGCGTCCAGCGCCGCGGTTGCCGGCAGCTGAGCCGCTTTGCCCACGCTCCTTCCCCGGCTTCTCCGGTGCGTACCGCGCGGGGAGTGTAAGGGCTTCGAGGGGCTGCTGCGAGTCGCCAGGGGCCCTCACTCTTCCCAGGAGTTCTTCCCCTTGACCTCGGGCTCAGAGAGGTGGGAGCGGGTTTGTAGCGGGACGCTCCCGGCTCTGGGAGGAGCGTCAGGGTTCGTTTCGGGGAGTTCTCTTGTTGCTTTCCGCCTCTGCTATGCCAGTTGTAGAGTGGCAAGTACAGGCTTCAGTGAGCAGAAGGTGAGGGGTTGGCATTGAGTTTATAGCTTCTAATCTCTCACTTCTCTCACCGCATTACTTCCGTGGACCTCTAGCTGCTGGTCACTCTTAACACGTGTCCAGTCACAGATGCTCATTTATTATGGTTACCAATGTATAAGCTCCCTGAGGTGGGATTCGCCTGATTCTTAGTATGTATCACCAGATACTTGGTGTGTTGTTATTTAGCCCATCTCTTTTGGACAACTCTTAACATCTTATTAAAACAACAACAACAACAAAAACCTCTAAAATTTGTAATCCTCATGGGGATGCTGCTTCCAGAGTACCCACTAGGCCCTGAAAGTTTAGTTGAGATTTTGTGCCTATTTTTATGAATGGCATCTTTTCATCGCATTTTGCCACTCTTTCCTCCAGATCCTGTATTTTGTATCTGCTTATAGCATTTTTTCACGCTGAGTCAGTGCTATCCTTAGATTTTTGTTGTTTTCTCTAGCACGGGTGACCAATACATAATAAAGTCTTTCAAACATTGCTTATGAGCTTGGCACGTTAACTTTCTAAAGTCTGAATTTCCTCATTGTTAAAACAGGGACCATAGGTAGTTCCTACTTTTAGATTTATGCAAGTATTGTTGTTAGGTGCCGTCTAGTCAGTCATAGCGACCCTACCTACAACAGGTGAAACAGTATTGTTACTGTTTCTCTGCTATTCATAGGATTTTCAGTGGCAGATTGTTTTTTTGGGACTGGGTTGCCGGGTCCTTCTACCAAGCTTGCAGCAAGTGGTGTTCCCAAGCAGTCTCCTATCGAAGTACTAACCAGGCCTGACCCTGCTTAGCTTCTGAGATCTGATGAGATTGGACACCACAGTGGTACAGCTGCAGGCCATGCAAGTATTAGGTATTATAATGTCATTAAAATGATAAACATGCCACCTATAAATGGTCCTCCATAAATGTTAACTAATATTAACTTTTTATGAGTATATTTTCTATTAAAATGATTGCCTCTTTAAGTACTTGACTATAAGTACTATGACTTATAGTACTTATAACTAGTAATAGTAATAATAACTTATTAACTATGATTTATAGTTAATCTAAACAATTTCATGGTTACATTTGTGGATATCCCTAATGGAGAAAAAAAAAGCTGTGGAGCAGGTGCTGAACTATTAATAGATTGTTTTTTTTTTTTTCTACAGCTTCCATCCCTCTATAAGTATTTTAAAAAGACCACCAGGGAATACCAGAAGCTGCAGGCTTGGGAGAAGGACCTGGCAACCCCCTCCCAAAAATCAATCTGCCATTGAAAACCCAATGAACAGCAGAGAAGCACTGACAATAGTGTTTCCCCTGTTGTACAGAGGGTCGCTATGAGTCGGATACCGACTCGACGGCACCTAACAACAACAACATTTGAGCTGTTGGTGGCATGACAATACTTACCTTTGATCCATTTGTTGAATGACTACCACTGACCATTTGTAATTGTATCTGTCCTGTAATCCACAGCTTTGTGACCTTGTAATAGAAGGCTATTTTATTTTTACAGCTATTGAAGTTTTGATGTACAAGATGAAGCAAGATGCTGCAAGAAATGCTGCCTACACTGTGGATTGTGAAGATTATGTACATGTGGTAGAATTTAATCCCTTTGAGAGTGGGGATTCCGGAAACCTAATTGCATATGGTGGCAATAATTATGTGGTTATTGGCACATGTACATTTCAGGTTAGTTTACAAACTGGTGAATGACAGCAAACATATTTACTGATAAGAACATTCATATAAACCAAAGCTAAACTTTGAAAGTATATTGAATTTGAATGTTCAAACAAAAGAAAAAAAAAAACCTAGACATGAAAACCCATAGAAGCCAGGTGTGGTCGTGCACATGTATAATCCCAGCCATTCAGGAGGCTAAGACAGGAGGATCACAGGTTCAAGTCCAGTGGCAACCTGCAATTTAGTGAGACCTTGTCTCACAATACAAAATAAGAAAGGGGCCAGGGATGTGGCTCACTGGTAGAGCTTTTGCGGAGCATGTATGAGGCCTTGGGTTCAACCCTCTAGTACCACACAAAAGATAGTGAAGGACATTGAGAAAGAAGCAAGGTAATATTGAGAGCCTGAAAACAATCTTCTGGGAGAATTTACAGCTTTCAAGTGATATTCAGCTTTCCTGTTAATTTGTTTTCACACTTTTTATACATCTAAGGCATGCACTAAGTATAGGGTTGTTTTAACAGAGCAAGCAATTCATCATAGCCCTAAACAACATGAAGTCTGGAGTCAAAATGCCCAGGTGTTTACTCTTGCTCGTCTGTCCCTTTTAACAACTACACAAACTTGACCAGGTACTTAACCTTTCTTCTATATATATGGGGAAAATAACGCTCAGTGGGATTTTTTTGGTTCTTTGGATTTTTCTGTTTCAGGTTTTTTTATGTTTTGGTTTTTTTGCAGCACTGGAGGATTGAACACAGGGACTTGTCGCACATATTTTGCACATAGTTGCTCTACCACTGAGCTGCACCCTCAGACTCTTTTTTTACATTTTATTTTGAGAGAAGATCTTGCTAAATTTATGCAGGCTACTTCAGGCCTCAAAATTTTGATACTTCTGCTTCTGCCTCCCAAGCTGCTGGGATTACAGGCATATGCCACAGTGCCTGGTTCTTAATAGGGTTTTATAAGGGTGTAATGAGTTAGTATGTGAAAGTTCCTAGAAGGCATCTGGCACATTGTAATCCACATACATGCTTTAGTTGTCATTGTTAGGGCTAATAGTCATAGCCCCACATTTAATCACCAAAGTAAGATCGCTTCGAAGTGAGTCCATACTGTGTTTTCCCATGGGGAAAGCTAGTCTATGTGTAAGAGAGACTGAACAGTGAGAGTTAAACCCTTTGGAATCTCTGCTTACTCCATTATATATTGTTAAGTGCTGTTGAGTCAGGTCCGACTCATAGTGACCCTATGTACAACAGAACAAAACATTCCCCGACACTGTGCCATCCCCAGCACTATGTCAGTGCTTCTCTGCTGTTCATAGAGTTTTCAGTGGTAGCTTGTTTGGGGATTGTTTTTGAGACTGGGTTACCCAGTCCTTCTCCTGATTTTGCTGTGCTGGGGATCGAACCCAGGGCCTCAGAGAGCACAGAGTGGCAGTTTACCAACTGAGCTAAACTCTAGCCAGTCCTTTATATATCAGAATATTTGTAGAATTATATTGCTGAAATTACAGTTAGTGTATGAGATAATTTGACAGTGACCAATTTTCAAAGATTTAAAATAACTTTCATTAAAGTGATATATTACTATAAAAACTATTTCCTCTTTTACTCAGGAGGCAGGTTTGTGTCTTACAGTTCTGACATCAAAATGAAGTTTAGCATTTAGGAAAAATAAATATATAAAGTTACACAATATTTATATTTATCCTAAGAGAAAGTGTGTATTAAATGTTTTGATTTGTTGGTAGAGTAGAAATGAGAGCTGTTAGGCTGTCATTATCTCTTTAGGTAGGGAAAGGAATTTCAAGTTTTTTGACTTCATATGACCCTTTAGCTGGCTTAAGTCGAACTTTCAGGTTAAAATCATAAAAAGTTATATGATTAAGACAAAAAATGTAGCATAGTCTTGAAAAAGACTGAGGAGAAACCATTTCTCTAATGCAAGCCACTAATCTACAAAAAAATAAAGCAGCCCCCTACAGGTGAAACTTTCCACTTCATTCCTTTTAAAATTAATAGATGTGGACCTAGAGTTGTATTTTAAAACACTTGAGAAATATGCTTATCTCTAATTTGTGATCAGTTAAATGTTGGAGAAGAAAATCTGGAAAGGAGAACAAATTAGGAAAAAGGAAAGATAGAGATGATGGATAATGGAGAGAAGAGGAAAATGACAGAATGAGAAAAAGAATGAGTGAAAACATTTGTATTGTTCCATTATGGTTTGTGATGACATGCATTGTCTTGATTGATCCTTAGACCTGTGATGTTGGCAATGTAGGCCTTAGTTCCAAAGTCCCTAAGGTAAAAAAATAGATTTTTTTAAAAATTCTGTGCATGTTGTTGTTGTTAGGTGCCATCAAGTTGGGGCTGACTCATAGCAACCCTCATAGAGTTTTCAATGGCTCATTGTTTTGGGATTGCTTTAGGAGTGGATTGCCGCATCCTTTTCCCACTTTCATGATGCTGGGGATTGAACCCAGGTTTTCAGAGAGTGCAGAACAGCGTTCTGCCATCGGAGCTAAACTCCAGCCCCTAATTCTGCACATTGTTGTTGTTGTTAGGTGCCATCGAGTCGGTATCTGACGCATAGCGACCCTCATAGGGTTTTCAGTGGCTGACTGTTTCAGGATTGCCTTGGGAGTGGATTGCCAGGCCCTTCTCCCAATTCTGCACATAATGAACACAAATTATATTATGTACTATTAGAGATACTGTTAAATGAGCCTGTCCCTTTCCTCATGGAGTTTCTATTTTACTCCACAGTTAAGGGATTTGCATAACTAAGAAATGAAAAAGCAAGATCTATACCCCTTCTTAAACCCCTGTGCTTTTTTCTTTTTTATATAATAAATAATTATAAACTAGGTTTCCTAAACTTGTGTTCTTTAAATCACAATAATTTACTATAATGAGTGATGATGTGTTTGTATTACCGGCAAGTTTGTTTTTAACAATTACTGTGACCCTAAAGTTTACTGAATGTGCCAGCTACTCTTCTAAGTCTATGGCAATTAATCAAAAAGGTAAGAATTCCTACCATTGTGGAGTTTATATGTCACTATTTAATGTTCACACAATCCTAATAGCAGCTTGAGAAGGTTGTTATTCCTATTTTGCAAATGAGAAAACAGATTTTAAATAACTTGCCTAAGGTCACAGAGCTAGTAACTGATAAGCCAGAATTCCCCTGTTCTTTTTTCTTCGATGCTTCTGTTGAGATGGGTAGTTCAAACAGTTCTGAAGGAGTATTCAGTTCCAGTAATTGGCCCTTGGAGATTCAGAATAAATTGTTGCTTCCTTTTGAAGTTATTTTTTATCTAAACACTGTTAAGCATTATTCCTATTCTCTTATCCTAGAACCTTGAAGTTCCATAATACCCAATTTATGCCTCTTGTTTTAAGAGAAAACTAAGGTAAAATGAACTGGAAGATTTTCACATTCCTATTAGAAAGGCAGTCTTTCTTGTAAGATTGTTAGGAAAACAGTGTAGATATAGTGAATTTGAACTTCAACAGAGCATTTCTTAGAATCAAGCTGTCCTTTCGAATAGGATGAAAATATGGGCAGAATGAGTAGTATCATGCATTTGTCACATATCCATTAAGTATATTCTAGCTGCTACGAAGTTAAATTAGCAAAGAATCTATCCTTAAGGAAATATTTATGTATAAAACAATGTAATAAGAAAACTGCTATGGAAGCCCTATTTGTAAATGACTGAAGAAGCATAAAAGTTTCTATGTCTATTCAAAGAGTTATCATTAATAAATTGAAGACTCTAGTTGGACTTATATGAGAAAATTGATTTAAGCAAGTACATTATTTTTATGTGGAACATGAAACTGAAAAGAATACCTTAATGTTTTGGATAACAGACTGCATTTAACAAGTTTTTATTGAGTATCTATTTTATGCCAGGCTCTGTGCTTAGATCCAAATGTTTTTTTTAATAGATTTGATTAGTGTTGTTTAATGGATTTGAACAAGCTAAAATTTAATAAAGATGACTATAAATTCTTAAGACTATAGACTACTAAATCTAGAAGGGAGAATTGTGACTTGGGGTTTTTATTTCTCCTAAATATTTACTATGAATTAGTGAAATGATTAAACTGCCAAAGGAGCTAATTCAGGACTGTCCAGTAGGAATATAATGTGAGCCACAAATAATACATTTGATTGTTATAGGAGCCACATAAAAATTATACAAGTAAAATTAACTTTAAGAACATATTTTTAGCTACTATATCCAAACTAGCTAGTATATCCAGTATATTTCACATTATAAATATAAAAATTATTAATACAGTACCTTATATCCTTTTCACAGTAAGTCTTTGAAATGTTGGTGTATATTTTATGCCTTATGAAGCAGACTCATATCAGATTGAACTAGCCACATTTCAAATGCTTTAGTGCCCCATATGGCTAGTAGCTACCATATTAGCACAATTTTCTATAACTTCCTCTAACTTAATGGTAATATTTATAGTAATAATCTTTAGATCTCAGCAGCATGTTATGATTCAAAGGAGATAATTTAGCATAGTATTAAACTGTTTAAAACTGTCAAGTGAAGGATATTACAATGGTAAATGGATTTTTTGTTACTTGTCACTTTTATCTGTAGTTGCTCATGTTGCTATAAGACTGATGCTAAATCTACTTCATTGACTATATGTATTCACCTGGCAAAGATCAGCTGTGGCCAAGTAGTTGCCACTACTGAATTAGACTTACTCAGTACAGTTGCAGAGATGGAACTTGGAGCAATGAGTAGAATTTACATGGAACCAGACTTTGACTTAAAGAACTCTTCTAATAGTTATCCCTACCTACCAATTGAATAAACTCCCTAAAGAAATAGTTATTTCCCTGTCATTGGAATTGTTCAGAAATGGGTTATGGAAATTCTTTTTTCAGATATTCTACTAGAGACTAAAGCATTAGATGAAAGAATTAGACTAGATAAACTTCACAGCCTTAACTAATGGAAATTCTGTATGTGGTCTAGAGTGTGGTGAAAGAGCCTGCCAGTTTCAAATCCTTTGAATAGTCCTTCCATCATCCTGAGTGTGCCCCAACCTCGTTGCTACAGCCTTTATAATAATTTCTATTGTAGCAAATTTTTCGAAATCTGTCCATATACAACAGATTCCTGCCTATACAACATTGCCTACACCCAAAACTAAACCCAGAGTAGCATTCATCTATATCTATACCACATACACACTCTGCCCTTTCCATTGACTCAGTGGCAGACAGTGCTGCCAGGAAACAAAACAAAACAAAACAAAAACATTCATTGGCAATACATAAAGCTTAGGCTGTATATTCCCTGGGATTTCATTATCCCTATAATCACCTAATAATTCCATATATAATTTTGGTAACAAATGTAAGAGCTAATTCTCACCACTATTGTTATAATAGCAAAATAATGTTCATTTTTTATGTAAAAGCTTCATTTTTAGAAGATTGATTTGTGAAGCCTGTAAAAATAGACATAATCCAAACTATGAAGGCAGCTATGATTAGGATCCTAAGCTTATTTTAAAATTGTTTAGTGGTCGCTCCCTTTTTATATCTGCCTATTAGCTGTATAAGTACTGTACACACAAATTATAAAGTAATAAAATTTGGCAGTGTTTTTCTTTGCTTTATAAGTGCATTTCTATTTCCTTCCATGTTAACTCCTAAGTTTTCTTAAAATTTAAAGTTGCTTTCAAAAATAATGTGAATTACATAAAGACATGTAGGATAGTGAAACAACTTTGCTAGGATTCCCAAGGCTAGCCTGGAAAAATCAGCATCCACTTGGCTTCTTCTAGAGTATAAACTATGAAGCGTTGCATTTGCACTCAGGTTGAGTAGAATTCTTAGAACAGGCCTTCAGGTATTTCCTATCTATATAAACATATACTTCGTATTATATTGTCAAGTTTTACCTGCTCTGGATTTTTTACTTGATGATATTTTCTAATCCCATAGCTCTTTTGAAAGATAACTGTAGTTACTTAATACAGAAGATTCCTTGGAGAAAAATTTGTTGTGAAAATTTTTGGTTAAATCTTTAAACCTAGTTCAAATATCCATTTAAGTAGCAAAACAATGATTATTTTAAAAATGTTGACATTTAATACTTACAAAATGTGTTTAGAAATATGCATTATCCATATAAAGTATAAAGAAAATAAAATGAATCCATGTGCTCCTACAACCTAGCCTAAGAAATGAGACATTAGCAATTCTCTTGAGGACTGCCGAGTATCCTTCCCTTACTGCCTTTCAGTCTCAACCCCCAAGAAATAACTATGTCTGAAATTTTCTGTTGGTTGTTCCTTGTTTTTCTTTATAGTGTTGCCAATATGTGTAGGTATTCTAAGCCAATATTTTGTTTTTCATGTTTTAAATTTTATATCCATGGTATTATTTTGCATTATGTCCTTCTGTGTTTTATGTTTTATCTGTTAGATCCTCCATGTGCAAGTTTGTTTATTTTCATCACTGTATGGTATTATAAAATGACTGTACCACAGCTTATTTATCCATTCCTGTGTTGTTGGATATTTGAGGTACTTTAGTTTTTTAGTATTGAAAATACTGCTAATATACGTGTTTTTACTATATTTTTATGATTCTTTTCCTCCTTGATTGTTTGGAAGTTTAACATGCTATTTCTATTTTTAATGGTTACCAAAGATTTGAACATCCATATTTAACTAGAGTCAAAATTAATATTACTTTCCTCATGAAGAAAACAAAAACCTTAAATATTTGAACTATAACCACCACTCCAGATTAATTATCCAATATTTTCTCATTTTTCTGTTTTAACCCACAAGCTAAATATTCTTATTTTATGTGGCTAATATTTATTTATATTTATCTACCCATTTGCCTTTGATTGTTTACTCATTGTTCCTTACATCTCAGGCCTGCCTCTGGAATCATTTTTCTTCACCTCAAAGCAAATTGTTGACTCCAGGAGTTGGCAGACTTTTTCAATAAAGGGCCAGATAATAAATATTTTAGACTTTGCCAAGCACTTAAGCCCTCTATTGCATATTACTCTTTTTTGTTTGTTTGTTGTGATTTTTACAACCTCTTAAAATATATAGAAATGATTCTCAACTCATGAGCTCTTGAACTACATAAAAGCAGGTCATAGGGCAGATTTGGCCCTTCAACCACAGTTTGCCAGCCCCTGCCTTAGGAAATCCTTTAGGGAGACTGTACTTATGCAAATTCTTAGTTTTTCTTTTTCTAAAAAAATTTTTAACTTAATTTTAACTAAATTTTAACTTAATAGCTTCATTCTTCAACATCTTGTGTCTACAATTCCACAGTTACTTTCAGCATTTTGAAGATATTAATTCCACTGTCTTCTCACTGTTACTGTTTCTCCTGAAAGATTGATTGCTGGTTTGATTATTACTCTTTCATAAGGTATCTCTTTTTCAAAAGACTCTTTTTCAAAGTATGTGTATTGCCATGTATATATGCTAGATATGTTTTCTGAAGTTTCACTACGTTGTTTCTAGCTGTAGATTTATTTTAGCTGCCTGGGATTTATTATCCTTTCTAAATGTGGCTATTGATGTACGTCATCTAGTATGAAGAATCCTTTGCCACTGTCTCTTCAAATACTGCCTCTCCTCCCATCCCCTCTATTCCTTCTACACCCCAATTAGATAAATGGTCTTTCATTAAATGCTTTGTCTCTAAAATGTTTTGTGTTCTCCTTGCTGAATTCTAAGCAATTTTTATAAATCTGTCTCCCAGCTGCATCTTAGATCAGATTTTTTAAATTTCAAATGCTATCTTCATCTCTAAAAGTTTTATGTAGCTATTTTTAATTTTACTGTTTTATTTAGCTATTTTTATTTTTACTAAGTTTTAGTTTTTCATTGAAATAGTAATGTGCATTTATGGGGTACAATGTGAAATACATATATATATATGCGCACAGTGTGGAGGCATTTAAGCAAGATAATTAACATTTCATCACTTCACTTTTTTGTAATGAGACATTTGAAATTTTCTCTCAGACATTTTGAAAACTGCATTACTAAATGTAATTGCCACGCTATATAAGAGATCTCAGAAACTAATTTCTCTAACTGAAGCTTTGTACTTTTGACCATCTTCTCATTTCCTCCTCTCCTACTCCCTCTGTTTCTAGAAACCACCATCATACTGTTTACAGATTTGACTTTTTTTTTTTTTATTAGAAATTTTTAATGTACATCATAATGTGATTCATTTTGACATGCTTTTCGTTGTGACAATTTTCATATATGCAATTTGATAAGCATTATTCATATAGGTTACCCCTTACCCTCCTCTACGTTTCCCCCCTCCCCCCTTCCTATCTAAGTTTCCCATCCAAGTCTTCTCTATCTTTTACTATATAGT